>OZ020525.1:13923201-14068878 GCA_963971425.1 Bryoerythrophyllum caledonicum | reverse complement strand
AGGGTTTTGAATTTTAAATGGGGAGGGCGGGCACCTCGGGCACCTCCAAAAACTTTTGCTAAGACACTCTATTGAATGTGAGATTTTCAATACTTGCAAGTTATATTATTTCCCTTCATGTTGTCAAAAAAAAGTTCTTGTCTTTAGTGAAAAATAGCATACCAACCCAAGTCAAACATTTTCACACAATGTCACTCATTGTCGGGCAAGGTACCAAAAAAACTTCTTCTTTTCCACATAAAACCTAGAGATCTTCATATTTTTCACTTTTTATTTTTTCCACATCAATATGTAATGTAAACCTTCATATTAACCATTCGGATTATCAATCAAAAACATATAAAGTTAAAAAAAAATTAAAGTGTGAATTAACAAATTTAGAGCCTCCACTCCTTGCATACTTGTTTTGAATATGCTACACCCGGTCTCTACCTCTAAAAATTGGTGTGTAAGGAGCTAACGCAGGGAAGAAAATGAACCATTTGCTTGACTTCAAACTCTATAATCTTTTAATCCGTGCGGTCAAAGTTTATGAAATTTTGAACATGTATTACTTAATAAGCCTTTATTGAGATCCTATGGTCAGAACTAAAAATCAAAGTTTTTGTTACCTTCTTTATTCGTTGCACTTGAATCCATTCAGTTTGAAGTGTTTTTGGTGTAAAACTGTCACGGTACCTTAGGAGTTAAGATCTTCTAGTGGATGTTTTTTTCCACATTGCGGCTATGTCAATGTTAACAAAAAGTATACATTTTATGTTACTTATTTTTAAATAAACTTGATTGCTTATTTTTAAGTATAAGTGGATGTGTGGAATGAGAAATTTTTATACATTCCAACGTAACCAACATAGAATTTGAAAGGAGTAATTATTTTGGCAAGGATGTATGTAGTAAATTTGGAACTTGGAAAGAGGTGCAAGTGTTAAATGATACTTTCCAAAATCATAATGTCCATAATGTTCTACAAACAATGTAATTACTTTAGCAATGTCTTAAAATATTCCCAAACTCTACACGATTTTGGGGTGGCAATATTTGTATTCCAAATAGAATTGGAAGTTGGGGGTTTGAACCAAGGTTGAACTTTCTAAACACACTTGGAATAAAAAAAGGAGCGTAGAAGTTAAAAGATGAAGTGTTGGACCCGTAGAATCCGACTTCTTTGTTCATATGAAAGTCCATATTTCTAATACACAATGCTCTGGACATTATAATTTATATTGCCAATTTCGGAATGGTATGGCATCTGAGAATCCAACAAAGAACCAATGACTTCTAAATGGATGAAGTACTCCATTGGAAGAGTTCATCCGCATATAATGCATTCATTAGTTATCCAATGGACTGTTGCCATACCATCTTGGAATGAACATGTCAAAAATAAGAGCGTGAAAGCCCTCAAAAGCACTTATTATAGAGATCTCAAAACTTAGAAATAGACTACAAGGTTGAGCTCATAAGCTTAAATCATTGCATGTGGACCACTTTTTTATTTTTAGAATGCCATAATAGAATTAATAGTATTGCACTTTATTAAAAGGTACGGGTATAGTCGTAGTAGCAAAAGGTAATGGCTAGATCTTCCATAGTTAGGTATGGTAGTGGCATGTATTCCAAAATTTACATATTAAGCGAGATATATTTCGAGAACCAACCACCATCAAAATTTGTATATATTCATGCTTGAATTGCATATCGATAAGCATGTAGTATGGAATATCACTCTTGCAAGAAGAAGAAGAACGCCGGTTCTCGTAGGGGGCCGGCGTGAGTGAAGTGCCCCTTCATTCCACCACTAAGTTCATGCCCACCGGGCATGGGTTAGTAGTATGGAACTACTTCCTCTTTTCGAGGGTAGACACTATGTACCCAGTAACAAGTAACCAGAATAAAAAGGGCCCTAGCTCACTCTTGCACCTATTATGCTACTGCTATTGATTTAAATAGACTATGCGTTCAAGGAAAAAACAATGATTATTTAGAATAATTATTTCTATTGTTTTCCTCAGAAAGACAACAATAATAGTTATTGTTGGAAAAACTATTGGCAACATCTGTAACAAGAATCTAAACTCATCTTACTCTTGAATCATATAAGTTTAACCCCCACAAGCCTAAGTATATTTTACAAGGTTTATTATGTTTATCTTCACTGCGATCATCTTTCAATTCAAATGGTTAAATTTCACGAAATTTTGACTACATCTCATATAAGTTGGAAAAACTTTCCTGTCGATACATTATCATTAAGTTTTTTTTGCAAGCTGAACCCCTAAAATTCTGGGTATTTGTCATTAAAATGCACATTTACTTTAGAATGTACATTTACTTTGTTCAAAAAGAAATGAGGGGAAAAAAGCTTGAAGCTCTACTTTAACCCTCACATTTAGAATAACATGCTTTCAAAATTTCATGAAAGTTGATGGTATGGATTGAGAGATTATATATTTTGAAGCAAAAAACAAGGTTCTTTTTCACTTCCATGTATTTTAAGGATCATCTCCTTTTGAATTCGTATGATGTAAATTTCATGCTTTAGTTTAAAATCAAATTTTGTGCAAAAATTTGATATACAATGTTAGGTCCTTGCAAGAAAAATCAAAGTGAAATATGAAGGGTGCAAAATATTCAAAAGCATTGTGGAAGGGATTGGGGTTCAAATACTACTATGATATATTTATTTATTTATTTTTGTGGTGTACCTAATCTGCCATAAAATGAGAATCCCAACAATAAAAAGAATGACATATAACGCATCATATAGTAAAATAAAACCGTAGAGCCAAACCATTTAAAAGAGCTCTTTTCAAAATTTTAAGTGTAATAAGGGTTGTGTGTATATTCAAAAATTAGTAATTAGTGTTAAAAGTTCATATCAATTGGTTAAAATAGCTAAAATACATATAAAGCCAAGAGTTCATTAAAAGTTAGTTAAGATTTGAAGAGGTGCATCCATTTAATGAACGGTTGTAGAAGTTAAAGTAGTTATAATACACACCTCTTTTCAAGAGGTGTCTTCCCTAAAATTTAGATTATACATAGCATTGGAAAGACAATAATTCCACCACTACCATGTTAAAGATTGGAGTGTGTCCTACCTTTGGAAGCTAGTTTTTTTGTGAAACTCTTGAGTTTGTAAGAGTAATTGTTGCTATATGTATTGGATTTATGATTGATATATGTGATTATTCATTGTGTAATTATTGTCTTGATTTTGTGAATTGAGTCATTTGTAATACATTGAATATTAGTACTTTATTATAAATTAGAGAAATACTCTAATTTGTCTAACTAATACAATTTTGTGTGTATGAAGATTAATTATAAACATTGTGATGAGATGTGAGTGTGATTGAATTAAATTAATGTAAAACTTGAGTGCAAGTAAGAGTATGATTTGATTGAAGCTTTAATAGGCATTGTAGATGTTTAAGGAGTAATTTCATGAATGAGATATTCATGTGTGTGTGTTAATGTGTAATCAGTGACCTAATGCAATACTTTCAGGAATGCATGGGCACTTGCCACTTTATAAAGATTTAAGTGTTGAAAATTTAAAATGCATAAGAGTAAGAGTAATTTTTAATACTAATGATAAAAAAATCATCAAGAGAGATGCATTCCTTGATGCATAGCATATTAAGAGTGTTATGTGCATGTTAATAAGTTGAATTAAGTCTAACCTAGAAAGGAGAGACTCCTTAAGGTAGATTAATCGCATTTGTATTTTATGACAAGTGTAAAGACAAATGAATTTACAATTTCCATTACACTCAATTCCTGAAGGTGGATTAATCGCATTTCGTTTTGATTTCTAAGAAGAACATAATTAATGATTTGTATTGAAATTTGATGGAATCTTCCATCGGCCTATCTAGGCATGGATTAAGAGTCTTCACAGTTGACCACATGCACAATTGATAAAGGAATAATGTTCCTTCTAGGCACTTAGTCCTTGGGTTAATGAATACTTTGTTCCTTTAGAGGGATGCATAACAACCTTAAATTCTTAAGAGTTTGGGTTAAAACTTAAGTTTTGTTGATGGAAGAGAGTTTTTGTATAGAAATTAGAGTTAAATTAAAATACAATAGACGCTAGACCATCCGAGAAATGAGTTTAGAATCAAAAGGAGAATATGTGTGAGTCTTGGTGCTTTGTGAGTTGACCCGTTTTAAACCTTACAAAAATCTAAACCCAAAGATGTAAAAATGTCCAAAATTATTGGTGGTTCTCTTTACACTACCCAAAATGTGTGAACATTTTTTACTTTGCTTTAAAATTAGATCTTTCATATGAAGGCATGAAATATTTATTGACGTTTTTAAGAAACCTAGGTACGATTTAGTAATACAAAGACTCTTAAAATCAATGGAAGCTTCTAGCAAAATGTTTGGAGTTGCGCGGAGTCAAAGTATGTGTGATTAGAAGAGCATTCCTTTTCTTTAGGAATCCAAGTGGGACAAAATTAATGTTTCCACTAGGCTTGCATTATGGAAATCTCTGTTTAACATTCCGCAATATTCCAATTAAAATCACAATCATAAGAACGTGCACCAAGTGAAAAGTTTCTCCCCGGGGGTGATTTGTTCCTTCAAGGATTAGACCAAGGTCTTGCATGATCAATACATCTCAATAAAAAGAAAGATCCATTAGTCGAAGGAATTTTTTTTGAACCATTACAAATTTGTCTTTGCCATTCACATGGGATTCCATAATTTTAATGCTTTATGCTCAGGACATTATGCTGCCAACTCCAGAATGGTGTGGCAACTGACAATCCGACAAAGGACAAAGCACTTATGAACGGATGAAGTGTTCTGCCGAAAATGTTCATCCGCTCATAACTCTTGCAATTTTTATCCGATGAGCGATTGCCACACCAACTTAGAATCAGCAGGTCATAGAGAAGAGAGTGAGGTGCAAAACAGCGGGCCGTCCGTCGATCGGCCGCTCCGTTTGGCACCCGATCGGACGGCCACCGAATCATACGGCGGGCAGTCCATTTGATCCATCGAACAGCCGTCATGCGGCCGTGCGATCGGATCTAGGCCGTCGGATCAGCCCACCCGCCGTCCGATTTGGCGGACGGCCACACTGCCGTCCGATCGAGCGGACGGTTTCGACTAATCGGACGGCCGGCCGATTTTGGACGGCTGAGATGCGCCCAGATGGAGAATCGAACGGCTACAAAAAATTACCAGTGCCTTGGATAAATGATTTTTACCCCCCGGATGTTGCGTCCGACGAGACGTCAAGACGTCCTCGTCCGGACTACGTCTGAGGACGCTCTCCGACCGCTTAGGACGTCCGATTGGTAACTTTGATTCTCAATATATATCCTCTTCATGCAAGACCCCACCCATGTCCAAGCCACCTGAGAACAAAATGCTACCTACACCAAATTTGTAGTCTCACAAGGAGAAACTGTTTGGTTATGGGAGTTGGGATAGCATATTGACCCAATAACAATGTCATATGCATGTGGGTGTTTTGGTTGGCCACCGTAGAGGTTGTATAAACAAAATTGTTGCCACGCTTCATCATCTACATGTTGCTCGAACCAACGCACTTTAAAAGTCCCCCCACTTGGTGAAGGAAGGTCCCCATGAAGAATTTCCAAATCCAATTCAAAACAAAAGACAACAATAGTGTCTTCTAGATCCTTGGCTACATGATTATGAAGAGGGAACTCGAATGCCGTAGCAATATCGTTAGTAACATAGAAAGCTGGAAATGGAGAAAACTTTGTGTTGTTCTTGGAAGGTCAGATGCCCTCGCGTGCAAAACCTTCCGAACATCAATAGCCGAGTCCCATGATAAAAGCATGCCACCCCACAAACATTGTACGGGTTGTAAAAAACATCGGCAACAGTAACCTATGAGTGCCCAACAAAAGCTTGAGCACGTTCTGCAATGCTACGCTTTCAAAAACCACCTTGTTCTTGGTCTCCTTTTGGTGGTATAGTATATGCATCTAGGTTTACCAAAACACAGATGACAGTCTTAAAAGGTTGTGCCTTTGCATCCACTTCTCTACTTAATGGGTTATCTCCACCCTCATCATCACGATTGCCGTGGGCGTGCCTCTGTCCCTGTGAGCCTCTGTCCCCACCCCTACCTCCTCTACCACTTCCCTTTCTTGTAACGTACCCCCGTCTCCGTTGGGGCACTTCCTACCATTCATCGTTCATATCTGTAGGTGGATGTTAAGCGGAGAATTAGGATTAGAAGGCTCGGGTAGTAATTTATATTTTTTGGACAGCGGTTGAGTTTTTGGGCTCTCCAGTGGATGAACTTGGCCAGGCGGATGATTTGCGTCCTGGACAGTGTTTCATCCACTGGGCTAGCCGGATGAAACCTGGCCAGGCGGATGATTTCCGTCTTGACCAGTTTCATCCGCCAGTTGGATGAACCTGGGCAGCTGGATGACTTCCATCCAACCCAATGTTCATCAGCCGGATGACTTCCATTAGGATTTGGTGCACATGGAAGGGGAGCTTGGAGCTCTCTCTCTCTCTCACTCTCACACACTTGCAACTAGGAGTTACAGCTTAGACACAATTAGGGTTCTAAGAGTTTAGAGGTTCTTGAGGTTACATTGAGTTGGAGAGGCTTTGCCATGTACAAACTATAAACTAGCCAATAAAATCCGACGTGATTTGAGGTTTTATAAAGAGTTTTGAGCAAATCAGGGTTTCATTAGGGTTTCTAGGGTTTATGTGAAAGAGAGTTTGTAAGTCAATCTCCCTTTAACATTAGCAACCATGCACAAGTCCAAATCATGTGGCTCTTGCCACAAGGAGGAAACTAGGGTTTGAAGCTTTGAGATCTAGTTCTAGGGTCTTGAGGCTTGTTTTTCGAAATTTTTGAAGGTTTTTGAGTTACATCGTAGGTTTAGAGTGCTTCACTATACAATGCACTACTAGGGTTTCGTGGGTTTTTGCGAAAATCCCAACATTTGTATTTTGAGAAAATGCAAAATTAGAGTTTCTGGACGTCTTGGAGGAGCAGCCAGCAGCCTCGAACCAGTCCCGGCAGTAGTCCAGCCCGCCCACAGTGCCGAGGAGCAGGAGGCGGCGGTAACTGAGAGTAAGAGGAAGTCGGGCAGCAGCTCATCAGGAGCCCGCCAAGGTTGGCGGCACACAAGACATCTCCAGGGAAATTTTTTCCCTTCTCATTTCAAATTTTTGATTTAAAATTTTTTTTGCTCCCGGTCACACCTTCGTAATTGGTGTAGACGTTTAGCGGAACTTTCTTGACGTTTAGCAAACTTTTCTAGACGTTTAGCGGAACTATCCTGACGTTTGGGAAACTTTTCTAGACGTTTAGAGGCAGTTTTAGAGGCCGTTTTAGAGGCAGTTTTAGAGGCCGTTTCAAAGGCAGTTTTAAGGCAATTTTTGAGGTAGTTTTGGAGGCGTTTTAGAAGCCGTTTTAGAGGCACTTTCAGAGACATTTTTAGAGGTCATTTTCGAGGTAGTTTTGGCTGAAGTCAACCCAAAGTTCAAGCCCAAACACCAATCACTTCCAAATCGCACCAGGAGACTCGGAGGCCTTCAAGCGGAAGTCATCGTCAAGTCCCAACCCGACCATCAGCTCACTATGGTGATACCCGGAGACCTTGGGGCCTTCCAGCTGAAGACAACCCGGAGTCTCAACCTGGACATCGGGCCGCTTCCAGCGACACCCGGAGACCCGGAGGCCTTCCGCTGCAGCCAACCCGGAGTCCCAACCCGGCCATCTAATCACTTCTAGTGACACCCGGCGATCCGGAGGCTTCCAGCTACAGCCAGCCCGGAGTCCCAACCCGGACATCGGGCCGCTTCCAACGACACCCGGAGACGCGGAGGCCTTCCGCTGCAGCCAACCCGGAGTCCCAACCCGGCCATCTAATCACTTCTAGTGACACCCGACGACCCGGAGGCTTCCAGCTACAGCCAGCCCAGAGTTCCAATCCGGACATCCGAGCAGTTCCGGTGACACCCGGAGAGTCGAGACCTGGAGAGCTTCCAGCTGCAGCCAGCCCGGAGTCCCAACCCGGCCATCCGATTATTTCTAGTGACACCCGGCGACCCAGAGGCTTCCAGCTGCAGCCAACCTGGAGTCCCAACCCGGCCATCTGATCACTTCTAGTGACACCCGGCGACCCGGAGGCTTCCAACTGCAGCCAGCCCAGAGTCCCAACCCGGACATCGGGCCGCTTCCAGCGACACCCGGAGACGCGGAGGCCTTCCGCTGCAGCCAACCCGGAGTCCCAACCCGGCCATCTAATCACTTCTAGTGACACCCGGCAACCCGGAGGCTTCCAGCTACAGCCAGCCCGGAGTCCCAATCCGGACATCCGAGCACTTCCAGTGACACCCGGAGAGTCGAGACCTGGAGAGCTTCCAGCTGCAGCCAGCCCGGAGTCCCAACCCGGCCATCCGATTATTTCTAGTGACACCCGGCGACCCAGAGGCTTCCAGCTGCAGCCAACCTGGAGTCCCAACCCGGCCATCTGATCACTTCTAGTGACACCCGGCGACCCGGAGGCTTCCAACTACAGCCAGCCCGGAGTCCCAACCAGACCATCCGATTATTTCCAATGACACCCGAAGACTTGGAACCCTCCAACTGACGTCAACCCGGAGTCCCAACCCGGACATCCGAGCACTTCCGGTGACACCCGGAGATCAGGATACTTCCCCACTGAAATCAACCCGGAGTCCCAACCCGGACATCCGAACACTTTCGGTGACACCCGGAGACCAGGAGACTTTCCAGCTGACGGCAACCCGGAATCCCAACCCGGACATCCGATCATATCCGGTGACAGCCGAAGACCCGGAGGCTTCCAGTTGCAGCCGACCCGGAGTCCCAACCCGGACATCCAAGCACTTCTGGTGACACCCGGAGACCTTCCAGCTGCCGCCAACCCGGAGTCCCAACCCGGACATCCGATCATTTCCAGTGACACCCAGAGATCCGGAGGCTTCCAATTGCAGCCAACCCGGAGTTCCAACCCGGACATACGATCATTTCCAATGACACCCGGAGACCCTGCGGCCTTTCAGCTGCGGACAACATGGAGTCCCAACCCGGACTTCCAATCTATTCCGGCAACACCCGAAGGCCGGAGGCCTTCGAGCTTCAACTCAACCCGGAGGTTCCAGACCGGATACCCGAACACGTTCGGTGAACACTGAAGACCCGGCAGTCTTCCAACTGCAGTCAACACCGGCATACCACCTAGACCAGGGGACTGTTCCACTTTAGAAGGGGGATGGTGCACCTGGACGAGGTAAGTTTCCGGAAACACATCTTTCAAGTTAAAAACTGAAAATTAAAAAAAAAATACGAAGAGGAAGAAAAAAAAATGAAAAAGATGTTATATTAGGAGGTAATAAATTATAATTGCGAAGGAAAATTCCAGCTACAATATGCGGACACTACTTACTAGGCAACACCTAGACTAGAGGAATGCACTGCTAACCGGAAAGGAGGAAAGACAATGGATGGTTGGCGGGATTGCATGACCAGGGCAGTATATCGGCACCCGAAAAGGGAGGACCATAGGAGGGACGGAGGACAAAGGAGATCCCCGATCACTACCCGGGCACCCAGGGAAGACCGGATACTAAAGTGCTGGCAAGACAACTCAACTAGGCCAACACCGGATGTCAGTCACCGAAAGCAGAAGACGATTCGCTCAGCATCGATGGTGACCAGGGAGGAGGAGGTCTAGAAGATGTAGGGAGTCAATTCCAGCAACCGCGTACAACTCGGCTAGTATTGCGACCAGATAAATTGGAGGTTCACACGGTCATGGGCAGACCACATATTAGCTCCGAGGTGAAGCTTGGAAGTTGGTGTCAAGGCGGAGATTTTGGAACTAGGATAGGATATCGGCACCCGGACGGACTGAGGAGAGACAGAGGACGAGGAGATCCACGATCATTACCTGGCCACGGAGATGGCTTGATAACTGGAGCAGCTGGTGAGAAAACGCGCTGGGGGCATACTCGAAGGCAACACCAGAAGGAGTCATAGATGCCCTTCAACCACAAAAAAAAAAAAAAAAAACATCGGAGGACCAATGTAGTTTAGAAGGGGGATAATGTTAAGCGGAGAATTAGGATTAGAAGGCTCGGGTAGTAATTTATATTTTTTGGACATCGGTTGAGTTTTTGGGCTCTCCAGTGGATGAACTTGGCCAGGCGGATGATTTCCGTCCTGACCAGTTTCATCCGCCAATTGGATGATTCTGGGCAGCTAGATGACTTCCATCCAGTCCAATGTTCATCCGCCGGATGACTTCCATTAGGGTTTGGTGCACATGGAGGGGGAGCTTGGAGCTCTCTCTCTCTCACACTCTCACACACTTGCAACTAGGAGTTACAGCTTAGACACAATTAGGGTTCTAAGAGTTTAGAGGTTCTTGAAGTTATATTGAGTTGGAGAGGCTTTGCCATGTATAAACTATAAACTAGCCAATAAAATCCGACGTGATTTGAGGTTTTATAAGGAGTTTTGAGCAAATCAGGGTTTCATTAGGGTTTCTAGGGTTTATGTGAAAGAGAGTTTGTAGGTCAATCTCCCTTTAACAGTGGGTTGTATGGGACATAAGCACGCTCCTTCAAATCCAAGAGTATGTTCTCCAAAACACTATCCAAACTTGGAAGGAGAACGGTTTTCACTCTTAAAATGGAGTGTTCAAGGGCATCTAGAGTATTCCGGATTTGACCAATCACCTTCGGTGCCAAGAGTGGTTGAAAGGCGGTCAAAAGGTCCTCTACAGATGCTGCAGGATTTCCACCATTGTACTTTTCATTCAATTCCACTAAACAATAGTCCCAAATGGTGTATGATGGCAAGGTCTCATCATCATATCGTGAAAGAAAAGAAGGGGCAAGCAACTCAGCAATGGGAATTGTCTTTGCCGGAGTAAAGGGTGAAGGTGTTAATGGGACTATTGCGTCAAAAGGGATGTCCAAAAGTTCACCTCCATGTCTCTCCTCAGGCCATGTAGTGCCAAGAGACGAACTTCCAACACAAGCCATCACCAAAGATTCTCCACTTCCTTGGCTCCCGACTACTGCCATATAACAACTTTACACATATAAATAAATAGAAGAAGAAGAACACCGGTCTCCGAAGGAGGCCGGCGTGAATAAAGTGTCTGTTCGTTCCATATAAATAAATATAGATTATGAGAGAAGATGAATGGAACACTAAAATGCAATTTTCAAATGGAAGATAAATCAACAAACTCTAAATATCCTGCATCCCTTAAGACTCCTAAATCCAATGAACTTGATTGATAGAATTCAGAATTTAAAAATGAAATATAAGGCTCAATATCTTCACAGCCACGTTTTCCATAAGCTATAAGCACAAGGCCTAAGACATGAAATCCCCCAAGCCCTTATTTCTGCCGGGAGTATTGTGCATACATCGCGGCAATTGACTGCAATTATTGGTCAACATGGAAGTACGCTTACTTGAGGTATATTGATAGTCGAAGCACTAGCCAACTTCGAGACTATGTCCTCCAATGAAATCACACCCCTTATAGTTTCTCCATCTTGACCTTAACTTCTTCAATTGATAAGTGCCGCAATTTTCTCCATCGTGCTGAAAGAAAATATGCAGATTCAGTAACACCGAACCTTACAAAGATTACAAAAATCAGCGCACAGTTTGCAAAATGACTCAATTGATTCAGTCTGAAACTCACCCTAATTTTCTTGGTGATGCTTCTACTTTGGAGAGCAGACAACCCCGAAATACAGCCAACTCAGGACCGAGCTACTTCCTTACAAAAATACTGCAAGAAGTCCAAAGCGTTAAAGGCTGCCATCCTCTTCACCCTCATTACCCACGAAATTGCCCAACCCTAACTACATTGACAAAAACACCTCAACGCCTTCACATGTACCACAATCGACGTGTGGGACAAATTTCGTAGCCCCCCTCCAAAAAGGAAAAAACTGTGGAGAGGAACCTAAGACAAAACACGAGCTTCTAGCAAAAGCAAAACTTGCAATCAAAATTCAAAAACAAGAAACGACAAGATATACGCGCTGAAACTTACAAGGGCGCTTCATTCAATTACAAAGTTCAAACCCGCACACGAACGCAAGTTGCTGCTCCGTAAACCCTAAGCTCCTAAGCGACCACTAGAAAAACGAGCACCACAACTACAGGAAACAAAGAAAAGCAAAAAGTGAAGCAGCGTTTTGAGTTTGAGAAACAACGCAATGTGCAACAACTACGGCCGAGGAAGAAGAAAGAGCGTGAGCGTGTAGGCAAAGATTTATAAGCAGCGGAAGAAAGAACGTAAAAGCAGATCGTGAAACAGCGCAGAAAAACATAGTGGCGTTAGGGTTTGTGGGAAGACCTCCATGCGGGCAGCCCGAGCCGTCAGGGCAGTGGGGCCGAAAAACATGTCCAAAAACATAGGCGGCAGTACGATCCATAGGACAAGGGAGGTAGACGATCGGGAGGGAAGCGAGGTGGGCAATCCGGCGACAAGGAGGGAGGGGCGAGCACATATGGAATACTTTTTGCTAGGGGATGGATTTAGGGTCCACAGTCACTAGTAAAACGAATCGAAAGAACTTAATCAACCCAACAAGCTTCACAGAACCGATTGTGGTTTCGATCAGATCATTTCTAGTAAAAGGTTGTTAGCGTGAAGATCACGTACCCATTTGTCTCACTGATTTGTTTGCATGTTTCGAGCGATTACAACACTAACAGGTGCAAAAGTTGCATTGCCGATTCACCACCATCACCTACATTCGAAGATAACCACCTTCAACCTGGTCATTATTCATAGTCAAACCATGGTTAAAAAGTTTCTGCAACTAACTCCATATATACAAGCAGACTTGAGATGATTCATAAAGGCTAGCATCGAGTACGATGCAACTTCTGCGAAAGATCAATTATCTTGTATAATCTCACAATCGATCACAATTGATCAAGTTTCTTACCCAAAGTCATGAAAAGAACTGTCTCGCACCATTTTTGACCTTTTTGATACTTAACTAAATAATCATGCGTCAACCCTCAGTCTTTTATGATCTTTTAGGAACTTGTCTGCACCATTTTTTATCTTTCTGATAGTTAATTGGATAATTACGCTTCAACCTTCAGTCTTTCATGAATTCTTATGAACTTGTCTGCATACCAAATAACACCTTGATTAACATTTCAAGTAGTCATCTCAAGAAGAATAAGCCCTCAGTCTATTATGAGTCTTGAAACGAACTTACCCCATTTCTAACATTTTAGATAGTTTACTAAAATTGCGTCAATCCTCAGTCTGCCAGGAGTATGAGAACGAAACACTCTTAGCTATAACCCACTTGAAGAGAGGAATCATCTTCAAATTTTGAGAGATTTCCGATCATATTGGAATCATAGTTATTCTTCTAATGTTTTTATCAACTGAAGCATGTCCCTTTTTCAGTACATAAACATCACATATAATCACTTGATATTCACGTGCATGGAACATGAGCCGATCTCAAAATTGATCATAAAATCGATTGATCAAGTTTTCAGACATCTAGCTTCTTTTTATGATCTCAAAATTGTTTGATTAAGTATACGGACATATAGCTTCTTCAAAGCTCCTAGATTAGTCATATAGTAACAACATGAAAGTTCTTAAACTCATGAACCTTCATTTGTCATACTTCAACACATCCAAAAGAAAAAGATGAATTAGAGATTGAGTTCACTCACTTAACCGTACATCTTATAAACGATTGAAGGCTGCGGTTCTTTTTCGAACTCAAGAAGAAGCTAATTTTTTCGATTAAATTATGTAATTAGAGCGTGATTCATCTTCAGATCATCTTCTTTTCCAGATGTAGAGGAGAAGTGAACCAAGGCAATTCCAAATACTGACTTTTAATACTAGTTGGATGAATCTATCTGAGCAACTTACAACACCGGTCCAAATGATGAGACACTCGAGCAATACTACTTCATAGAACTCATAGTTCCGCTCTCAGTGATACCATATTTATCAAATGCTGCACGACTCGGACCATAATCGCCAACCTGACGAAGACCTGTACTCGCATATGTGTGAAAGGGGACTCACCGATGCATGGAAGACGAAACATATGGCTGTCAGGTACCATGCAAACTCAACACCCCACGTTCAAATTGTAAGCTTTGATATGCCAGTATCAACTAAGATCAGTTGTTTGCAGAGTGTCGGTAAATGGTCAAATACTATTTTCTATACTTTAAGGCTCTACAGTTCGCACATCCAATATCCACTATGCTAGTTAACCAAATCAAGGGCCCATGTTTTGAATAATGGGGTGATCGAATAATCAAAACTATCGAGAATTAGAATCAGCAAGGTCTGTGATGCTTACCTCAGTCTCAAAGACAGTCACGCAAATATTACCAGTTCGCCGAACCCAAGTTCCACATCATACCCATCGGTTCCTGCATCATAGAAGTAATTGATTAATAAGCTTCTGAAGTAATCACAGTATATTAGAGTTTTGTAGAGTCCTAAGAGTCCGATCATATGCCAATTATCGAAATCATCAATATAAATTATGAGAATTATATTTAATCCCAACCGATACATAATACTCTCGTCAAGGTGGACTTAACTACACACACACTAGCCTAATTGATGGATTTTACATTAAAACACCTAACCATACCTAATACACATCTATCACCAATACCATAACCAACTTAAACTCGGACCACTTCCCAATCCAACTAAATATACCTCATAACACCCTTATAAGTAGACCTCCCACAAACACAAACTCAAACAATATCAAAATACTAAACCCCATCCCAAAAGAAAACCTTGATAACTTTAATACAATATTCTTTGAAAGAAACTCACTACATATAGACTCCCTTGCAGAAACTCTTTCTAACCACCAACACCTAACACACATACAATGGCAAGAAGCTTGCACCACTCTTGACAAACTTATTAATGAAATTTCCACTACATTAGGAAAAGACCTGTAAAGCAACCCCAATCCCACAACTCACACCTAGAACCTTACAACAAGGGGGGTATCTCCCGAGAAAACTAGCCAAAACGTGGAAACAACATCTTGTCACATACCACACCATTCGTAAAACAATTTACATTGCTAAAACTAACCACAACTGGCGAACCTACCCCATACTCTCCGAACTACAAAACCTTCGTCACCCCCAAATCCCACAAGTACCACCGCCCAACAAGCCTCACAAAGATTGGCTAAAAGACATTGCAATCATTGCAAAAACTGCCAATAAACAAGCTCGGAAAATTACTACAAAATATACAAGAGAATGTGTCAAAAAAGCCATTTCTAAATATCGTCAATTCTATGAAACTAGCCCAAAAAAGATTAATAGAAAAGTCTTTAAAAAAAACACAAACTTACCACTAGATTGCATTTTAGATCAAAACAACAACATTCTAACCAGCCCAGATGACATCGCAAACGAAATACATTTTCAACAATCCATAAACAATAGACCATCCACCCTCCCATGTCACTTCCAACCACAACATATATCAACATGCACGTACGGGGTCAGGCAATATCCATGGCATGATCTTGACGGATTTACCATTGATAAATGAGGCGAACCCACAACTCCTAAACAAAAATCAATTCCTGCATCTTGGAAAACAAGTTTAACAATCTTATTATACAAAAAGGCAACCCATCCGTACTACCTAACGATCGACCTATTGCCTTAGCTAACACCATTTACAAATTGTACACTAGCACACTAACATCAATATTATCTGCCTACGGGGAAAAACACCAAATATTACACAAAAACCAAGAAGGGTTTAGAGCCGAGAGAAGTACTACACGGCAACTTCAAACCCTCATTGCCGCTCTTGACGATGCAAAATTCACTAATAAAGACATTTACATACTCTACATTGACTTCAAAAACGCTTTTGGTTCCATTGACCATCCTCAATTGCTAGCCATTATGAGCAATCTTGGATACCCGGAAGACGCGGTCACACTAGTTGGCAATATATACTCCCAATCTACCATTACATACGTTAGAGAATTTTTTGGTAAAACACACCCTATTCCCATCCAACGCGGTACCATCCAAGGCGATACGTTAAGCCCATACCTCTTCATTATTTTTCTAGAACCTCTACTGAGATGGCTTCAAAGAGGTAATAATGGCTACACCTTTGGCACCTCAAAAGTCACCGTAAACTCGGCCGCATATGCCAACGATCTAGCGGCCATCTCCGGACGCCTTAAATCACTCCAAACTCAAATAGACAAAATAGACAAATTTTGTCTACGGACCGGGATGGAACTTGGGGTTCAAAAATGTGCCGTAACTGGATGTCCAAACAAATCCAAAATAAACCCGACCGCCTTCAAAGCCCTTATCCAAGCTACCAATATCCACTATCGTAACCAACTAATTCCGGTTCTCAACCAAAACCAACCCTACATATACCTTGGAATAAACCTAGTCCCATCGTTAAAATGAAAAATTCAAATTCATGCTACTACCACAAAACTTATCAAACAATGCAATGAACTTATATTATGTCCGGCTACATTGCAACAAAAGATAAAAATGATTGATACTGTCATACGCCCGGGTATCTCATATAGTTTCAATGCGATCCCTTATTCCATGCCCGCCATAAACAAACTTGGTAAAAAAATCATAGCCATACAAAAGAAAGTATGCGGACTCCCTAATTGTACGCCCAATGTCATAACACAACTCCTCCACGAACTATTTGGATTAGAAGCTTTTTCCCTCAAACATGCCTATCTACGTTGCATTGGAGAACAACTCCAAAATGCACTTAACGACAAGGGACGACTAGGACTAATTTACAATGGACTCCTTCGGCACATCCTTGCCATTTATGGAGGAGCACAATACCTCCAAAGACTTAAAAAATCTGATTGCCTTCGGTCCCCCTTACCCGCACATTTTTTCTACTCAAAACAGAAGGCCAAACATTTCTAAAAAGCACACTAGAAGATTTCCTACTAGGCCCCTTGCCGCTTGAACAAAATTGGGCAAATGAAATACATAACCTCCCTAGACTTGACCGACAATTATCCGCCAAACTCCTACAAAAACTTTTTTCCGCAAACATTACCGATCTAAAACAAATTACACTACCAAATGGAACACACCTTATGGACGACAAGAGCTACAAAACATTCTACGGTACCCCTCACAAATTAACAAAAAGTGCACTAAATATTACTAAACAATTATTTTGTCATCCTCCATGCCTCCCTATATGCCCCAACCCTTGCACCACTCATGCCCCACCTTATACACTTAAAGACCCGTACATCATTGGTCACAATGACATCCACCCCAACATCAACCTCCCATTAACCCCTCCAAACCCGCCACATTCACGACCATATGCCCCTCCACCACACATATTAAAAAATCCTTCCATGCACCCAATAAACAACATAACCACGCACAAACATAGAAAGTACATTGATTCCAACAACATAAGCAAACATTATACATCATACCTATGCCATTGGCCCCATAATAACACCACCTACACCAAATGGCTCCCACAAAGAAATCTTTTCCCTTGGCACAACCTAAACGCTTCCTTACATAACACTGAAGTCTTCACACAATACTACCTTAGAACTCAAAATAGTTATTACCTGCATATCATACAATTACACCACCCCCAAGCACAACCTCGAGATAGAGGATTTGTAACAAAGACAATATCTTTACAACCGAATACAATCCCAAAACTGACATCCTCGCACAAACAAATTCAATCAAAATACAACAAGATAATGCCCACATATACGAAGGTAATGGTAGACACCTAATAACCATACCACTCACTAGACTACAATGGCTGTGGAACCAATATCACAACGCACTACAAACCCCCATTAACATTGAACCAATACCCCAAACATTTGAAACCGAAATTGTTTGGCTATACCAAAGATATAAATACCGTATACCCAAAAATAACCCCCTTAAAAATGTACACTACACACTACCCGATCCTATCTTAGACTACCTTATTACATCTCTGAATATCACACATTCATACTTCTCATCCCCCGTTACATGCTCTACAAAAATTTCAAAATTCTACTCTCCCTTCGAACGTGATAAGATTTTTGATTCTCTTGGAAAAGCTTTTGATTATAGGTGGAGCGGAATAGGCCTTGCATACCCTCACAACGAAGAAGAAACACAACAACCAACACATTGGGCACGCCTAGTAGCAAACAATGATCCCAACCACAACATCACCATTATTATTACTCCCGACACTCATTGGTACGACAACTCTAACCCACACTTAAGCCCATTCCCGAACTCTAACATCATAGTATTATTTGAAGCGGACTCTATGTGTTGTAGTACGCATTGGCAAGTATTCACATCTTAACACAAAGATACCAGTGAGTGGCCAAAATGGGCCCTCACTCTTTTTCTTCATTTTTTTTCGAGTTTTTTTATAGTATTAACCAATTTTTAGTTAAATGGGTGGTCAACCCTTCTATTAGAGTCAAATTCCTAGATTAATAGGCCTAGTGCCATGATGTGACACTAAGTTTCCTATTCTTCCTCCTTCCTACTAATATGCTTGAAAGTGTAGTGGAAGTGGAATGGAAATGAAGAGAAAGATAAAAAAATGGAAAGAAAAGTCCTTGGAAAATGGCTAAAATTTGATAAATGGGTCAAAAAATATGGGAAAAATTGGAAGAGTGTCTCCTAGCAGGTAGAAGTAGTGGTAAAATTTCTAGAATTTTCCGAGTTGAATTGCTATTTTATTCTAGGGTTTGACTAGTGGATCGGCAGGTTGACCGTTCGGGAAAAATACTTAGGAACCTTCAAAAATGCTAAGGAAATTCAGATAGACTAATTAGGGTGCTGGGAGTCCAGCTGTATGGTTAGTTTTTGAAGTTATAAGTAAATTGCAAATCATCAGTAGATAGTATTAGATCTAGTGTAATAGTCTTTAAAAGATCAAAAGGAAAAGAAAAAAAAAAGGAAAAAGAAAATAAAAGAAGGTGGCTGGAGGTACTTCTCCATGCACATGCCACATGACAATTCTTGCCACCATGGATTTAATTTTAGGGCGGCTTGTCAGGAGCAAAGCAGCGAGTTAATGCTCGTGATAAACTAAAAACATGCAAAAACGGTTGTAAGTAGCCAATCCTGCACTTCTATGAGAGGTCATGGGCTACCTCATTAAAAGAAAGCCAGTCTTGTCGGGGAAGGAAAAGAAAAAGACAGAAAAAAAAGGAAAAAACAAAAAGAAAACGGCCAGGCCGAATTCCGGGAAAGGCGAGCGGGGAGACTCTGTTTGGAGAGCCGTTTTTGAGGGCGCATCTGGGTGCGCGAGGCAGGCGCGTGCGAGCTGGGAGAATCAGGTGTTGGGGTGCTGCGGTGGGTGCACGCCTGTGTGCGTGGAGAGTAGAGTGTAGCAGGATGCGCGAGGTGTAAGGATCCGGAGCTGGGAGCTCGGCGAGGTCTGTCTGTGGGGGGACTCTGTTTTTTTTTAGAGAGCTGTTTTTTTTTCGAGGGTGCGCGATCGGGTGAAGAGAGAGCTCCTGCGAGCTGGGGATTCCGGCGCGAGGGTGCTGCGGTAGAGCGCGCCTGTGTGCGCGGAGGGAGAGCCGTTTTTTTTGGAAGAAGGCACCTGTGTGTGCGAGGGGCTCCTACGAGTGTGCTTGCTGGGAGATTCGGAGGCTGGGACGCTGCGAGAGGGTGCGCACCTGTGTGTGCGAGGTGTGGAGTGCGATTTTTATTTTTATTTCTTTTTCTCTTTTCTTCCTTGTGTGTGCGAGGGTGCGAGCTGGAGGATCCAGGCGGGAAGAGTGCGCGGGTGTCCCAACGCGCATGAGCTGGAAGTGAGGCGCGTTCGTGGAGAGGAGCTGCGCGAAGGTGTACGTGATCTAGGAGGTGTTGTGTGGTGGCCGGAGGACGCGGTTGCGTGGAAGTTGTTGCTCGGGCAGCGATTGGGAGAGCGTGGCGTAGAGCTTGCTTGAGCTGCGTGGAAGTGGTTTCTTTTTGAGGCACAAGGGTGCCGCGATTCGTGACGGTCGTGGACTCATGGAGGCTCCGGTGGAGAAGTGCTGGCGATCAAAGGCGTCGGGAAGTGGACGTGTCTGTAGACGCGCGCTGGGTTGCTGGAGTCGGTTGGGCACGAGCGGAAGCAGGAGGTGCTCTGGAGTCGGATGTGCGCGAGAAGGGGTTGCAGCGTTCAGACCAGGGAATATTTCTTGTGTGAAGCTATTTTCCTTGAATTCCCACATGCATGCTGTCGTGACAGGCTTTCTATCTTGGCTGAATTTTTGGGATATCTAAACCGGCGCGGAAGCGCTGGAAATTTTTTTTGTGGATGTTAGGGTTTTGGAAATTTAGTGGTGATTGCTTACTGGCCGTTGTATAAATGCTGAGGCAGACTCAACTAAGAGTGGCTGGATCATTTAAGTTGAGCCAAGAGTTTGCTAAAAATTCTAGCTGAATGCTTGTAAATTGGTGCTTGTTGGAACCGTTGAAATAGTTTGATGAATGGCGGTTCCACTCGAATGATGTGCAACCTCATGAAGGAGTTGTGAATGCTTGTTGTGGTTGTTGGGTCACCGCTGCCCGCCTGTATGTGGCAGTCTCCTAGGTCCGGTTGCATATTCCAATGAATCTATCGTCAAGAACACGAAAAATGAATAAGACTAGAGGTTGAAAACGCTCAATTCGGAGTTAACCCTAGGAAGTTAAGCTAAAAAGAAAAAAAAACTCGAACTCACAGGGACTGTCTGCTGCAACTGCTGATTGAGGTCGGTGTTAGTCTTGAATGAGGTATTAAATGGTTATTTCAAGTTGGAATTGGGCTGCTGGTCAATTTGAGAGGAAATTTTTTTGGATTCGGAGTCCAGAATCAAAAGATAACCGCTGCTGAAGTTGCTGCCACAAAACAGGATCTGGATCAGGCCTGATCAGCCGACCTAAACTCAAAAATAAAAAAATTTAAAAAAATTTAAAATTTAAAATTTAAAATAAAAAATAAATAAATATATAATAAAATAAAAAATAAAAAATAAAAAAAATAAATAATAATAATAACAATAATAATCATATAACAATTAATTAAATAATTACTTAAATCTATTTAATTTATCCAGAGTTAAAGTATTTAAATTCAAGGATTAATCGAGTGCACTTAATTGGATAAAGACAATAGCACTATTAAGATCCAAATCCAGTAAAATTAGAAGTTACAGTTAAGCATATGGGATGGTTTAAGCGGTGTAACATTAGGACCTTGTAGGTTTAAAAATTGATTCTCTTAGGGGGTGAATTTTTGGGCTTACAATACCCTTAAGGTAATCGTTCCCACAGAGAGTCACCGAGAACTACAACGACTAACAACAAGCCAAAATCTGTACAATGTCAAGTATACAATAGATACATCAAAAGAAAATAGAGAAGGGTTTAGATTACAAGGTGTGAGCGTTAATTACACCAACCGCCCCACTCAAGTGCTTTACATGGCCCGGATCGTACATGGCCCGGATCCTACACAGCCCGGATCCCACACGGCCCAGATTGGCAAGGACTCTACAACTTTGTACACTATAGACATCCGGGATACTTGCGTATCCGGAGAGTGTTTTATCACCATGATCGACGGTTCATGGACTCAAAGAGATTTTAGTAAACGACAATTCTTCCTCACAGTTTCTCTAGTCACTCCTACTCACTAACTTGGGATGGTTGTGGTGTCACTCCTACTCACTAACACTACTCTTGTGGCAAGTATGTGGTTTACCTACCATCCGAGCTGTTAGACCTTCCTTTACCTCAGAATCAGCTAAAGGAGTAGTACCTTGTGGGCTCGCATAGCCATTAGCTCAAGAGATACCCGATTCTACTCCCTTTCTTCAGGGAACAAAGTCCTCCTCCTATTACTCCGATGGTCACCTCGCAAAGGGGTTAGTTGGATCTCCTTTCTTCTCTCAAGATAATCCGAGCTCTTAGAGTAGTTCTGGGCTTATTGCCCTTGGGTCAAATCAGTCTACTCCGTCCTTAATACAAAGAGTTAAAGTATGTCATACTCCTATGGATCAACCTATCCGACCAAAGGTTGATGCGTCCGGGATCTAGAGTACATCTTCACAATCGATGACATCCTGCCACCAATAGGTCACACAAGACATATCAAGATTCCTTCCACATCCGTCACTCCCCCCTCGTCCTCCCCAAGCCACTTATAATCTCACATGTTATTCCCATCCACCCGGACTAACTCTACTTATGGAACAAGGAAACAATGACTTCGACGGTTAGTACGGACTTGAGGAGTGGACTACTTGAGATGGTACTCACAGTCATATAGAATCCGAGCTCTCCAACCGTCGAAGGTTTTCTAAGAGCGTAGGTTTAGAATTAAACTGAAAGCAAGTACACACATCAAGTAGTGAAGAGAGGTGCCAGGAGATTCCTCTCTTATACTGCCAAGGACTCACACTAAAATCCAAACTCAAACGATACCTTCTAACTAAAAACGGTGACATTAACTACTCTTGGCGGCGGTGCTGCCACTTTACACGACGTGCACCGTTAGAAAGGTCTCTTATTACACAAAACCCAAGGCAAAACCAAGTCAAAATCAAAATCAACCGGGGGCCAAATTCCGGACTGAATAGTGACCTACGAACCAAGATCCTGGCCTACTTTCGGGCCAGCTCCTCGAGTCTCTTCCGCTCCTCTTTCCTCTTGCACTTCTTGGAACTCCGACTTGAAGTCGAGGTGGGCGCGGCTGCTGTAAGTGCCACCAATGGCGCAAACACATCGGTGGAAGGCGTGGGTTGGGCAGTATTTGCCCTCAACAAGGTTTCCCTTGAAGGCAAGGAGGAATCTGGGCCATCCGGGTTGAGTGACGTGGTAGTCATGCTCGGATGGGGCCCGGATCGTGTCGGAAGGACCGATACCTGCCTCGGGGTGCCCATGATGACATCCTGGCCGGATATCTGTCCTGGAGTGTACAAGTAAGAGGAACTCTCACTTGCAGTCTTCCCAAGGTGAAGTCCACTCTACAAAGGGGCCACAATCGGTGTAGTGCGACAAAAGTTACTGAGTGGCAGTTGGCGAGGATGCACGGGGAGTGGGGGCTCCATCGCAACACCCGGGCGTTCCTTCCAACCGCTCTGCATCGGTGTGGTGACCTCCAAAGGGAATGGTCGTGCCGGGACCCTCGAACTCGGGAGTTGAGGGGGCAAATCTGGGCTGTCAAGGTCCACCACTTTCTTCTCCTTCCGTGGGCCGTGATCACCGAGGCGACGCTCCTCCGAGTTGGTCTCCGAACCCGAATCTCCATCCTCGTTGGAGCTGTCAGAGTCTTCCACAAAGTTGGGTAGGATGTGAGTGAGATTGCTCACCAATAACCTCATGTTGGCATAAGCCGCCTCAACCTTCACGGTTTGCTCCATCACGAAGGCAATCACTCTCTTGCTGGAAATGTGGTCTTCCCTCTCCAATCGAGCATCAAACATCTTGGCCTTTAGTACCACATCTGTAGGAAAACGCAATGCTTTGTCTACCTGCTGTAACGTTGCCGCCGAGGCATTGGCTTGGAGAAGAGCCGCCTTGCAACTTCTCTCTGCCTCCAACGCTTGACTCTTCACCTTTGTCATATCGAGTGTGAGTCGGTTGACCTTCTGCTCCATGCTGCGGAGATCACCAGCTCCTCCGACCTTCTCCTTGATCGTAGCGATCAACCCTTCACGCGGAGGGTTATCCACCAAGTTGCTTGCTTGTCCCAAGGTCCTATCCGCGTCTTCCACATATACGCGAATGGCTTCTATTAGCTTAGAGGCCGAATAAGACTTACCTCCGAGTTGCGCCGGTCCGGTTGCTGCGGCGCGGATGGCTGCGCGGGTGCGGGTGGAAGGGGCTCCTCCCTGTCTCTGTCTCTGGCGCTTGGGAGGCGGTACAACCTGCTCTCCTGACTGTGATGAGTTGCTCCCTCCTTCAGACCCCAGTTCAGGTTCTGATTCCGTCCCTTCGAACTTCTTCATCCTCGTGTGAGCAGTGGGCCTCTTCAACCTATTGCAGCTCTTAGAGTTACGTACCTTGGTCGTGTGATGGTTACAAGCTGGCGGCGTCCCTCATGGCTGTGGATGCTCTTCGTCCTGCTTCCTGGGGTGCTCCCTATGATGATCTTTGTCTTGCTTGGTTGTTGATGATCTTCGTGTTGCTCCCCGTGTACTCTTGGTCCTGCTCCCCGTGTACGCTGCCCTCCTCGAGCAAGCTAGCCTAGAGTCTCTCTGTGGTGCTCTTCGTCCTGCTCCCCGTATGGTGTTGTCGAGTACGCTGGCTCGGAGGCTCCATGTGGTGCTCCTCGTCCTGCTCCCCGCAAGCTATGATGCCCCTCGTCCTATTGGCTGCGATGCCCCTCGTCTTGCTTGGTTGTTGATGATCTTCCTCGTCAAGGCCCTCTTTATACCCTGTGGCCCGCGTCTTGGAGACCTTCCTGGCTCCTTCCAGTCCCGCTTCTTCCCACCTTCCGGGCCAGATTCGGATTGCATCAATTTTCCGGGCCAGATTCGTATTTCTTCATTTTCCGGGCGAGATTCGGGTTGGAGTCCTTGGTCTTGATTTTCTTACGTTGGCTGGCCCGGAGGATAACATTCCCTGCATTGAGCTGTTGAGCTCCTTGTCTTGGTCTCTACATGGGTTCGGGGCTCGAGAAATCGATTCTAGGCTAGAGTCTAGGCTAGGGCCCGAGGTCCTTCCTTATCATTTTTAAGGCTTTCATAGAAGCCCCGTATTCCTCCTACCTTAATCTTACCTAAAGATTAATCCCGGGTGGGGATAACCTTCTAGCCTAGCTATCTTGCCTAATTTTAATACCTATAACTACCTAACTAAGAAAAACGAAAAATTTGAGGTGCGACACTATGACTTACAAAGAACCCACTATACCACCGCAAATACAAACACTCCGCCTTGAACCAACAACCCTACGTATCCTATGTATACATCACCAAACTCGAGAGATAGGTACTCCGGAAAACCTTACTCATCTCACTTTGATAGCAAAAAATCTAAACATTAACAAGGTATATACCGCAATTGCCCCACCCACACCTATTTCAATCCGTGTAAACCGTAACAAAAAATGGTCTAAAACCCCCCACACAAACATCTCCGCGCTACCAATTACCGAATTGAGCCTCCCACTCCTTAATTACCAAATTAATACCGACCTTAAATTTGACCCTAACTTTAGCTACTACACTGACGGCTCCTTTAAAGAACCAACCGAAGTAAGCCCGGAACATTGGCACCGAGAAAAAGCCGGTTATGGGGTATACAATTCAACCAAACAGATTAAATTAGGCAAAAGACTACATGGACTCCAAAATATTCTAAGAGCCAAACTGATGGCTATACACAAAACCCTTAAGATAATCACCACTCAATACCCAAACGAACTGGCTCACATTCTTACAGATTGCATAAATGCATTATATCTCCTTAATACACAAATAAAACACCCCACTTTACACAATAGTCACCCGGACAAAACTATCCTCACATCTAGTAATGCTCCAAAATCGCACACAAATTACTACACTCCACAAAGTCCGAGCTCATGCTAATATCGCCGGCAATGAACAAGCCGACAAACTAGCAAAGGAAGGAAGAGAAAAAACTCACAAGAATGCCGAACACCCAAACGAACACGCCCATGCCACCCCATACTACTTTCATAGATATGAATGGCCCTCTATGGGCGAAACTCCCGATAAAGGCCTCATACAATTCTTGGACAAATACCTCAAAAAACATGATCTTGTAAATAACCTGGAAAAACTTACAGAAAATTTCCCCAATATTGATAAATGGATCGGCAACCCAAACATTCACAACGTAGTGTCCAACAATTTTTGGAAAAACCCCATAATTACGGATCCACAAATCACATGCCTAATCAAATTCCGCACCGCACCATACATGGGAAATGCCCGCAAACAACTCTTCTTCGGAATAGAAAGATTTCCTACAATAACATGTCCAATTTGCAACACCACGGACCCGGACACATGGCTACATGTCTTACTCAAGTGCCAAAACCCCCATATACACTCACTAATTGTCAAAAGACACAACGAAGCCGTATGGGCTTTTTGTAAACTACTTGTATCATCAACCAAATCCCATTGCTTCATTCTCATGAATGCCGGTACCTTTAACGACAACCCACAAGAAAATACGGTCCCCCTTGGCTATTACCATGCATACGTTGCACTCAAAGATGCCACTGTAATGCAAGATTCAAACCCAACCTACTATGTGTTAGAGGACTATCATACAAAGACCCCCTCACTATTCAGTTTATTGAATTCACATATTGCAATGATAGATTCTCTCCGAACACTATTGCAAACAAAACAAATAAATACCAACCACTACTTGACGATATTCAAGCACTAGGATGGAAAGTAGACCCCCTCATTGTCATCACCGCGGGTGCTAGAGCCACCACCTTCATTCCCTCAATGACAACCCTTGAAGAAACATTTAAAATCTCCATCACTTCAATCAAAACCACTTTTTCAAATATTAACATTATAGCAATTCAACATGCTATGTCGATACTCCTACATAAACGAAAACTTGAAAACAACCAACCCCTTCCTGACGCTTCGGACCCCCCTCCATAGACTAACATATGCATTTCACCGTACGCGCCCTCCTTCTTTTGGAGACTTTTGGAACCTATGGTCCTTTGTTCTTGGCTACTTGTTACTGGGTACATAGTGTCTACCCTCGAAAGGGGGAAGTAGTTCCATACTACTAACCCATGCCCGGTGGGCATGGACTTAGTGGTGGAATGAACGGACACTTTATTCACGCCGGCTCCTTCGGGGACCGGCGTTATTCTTCTTTTTCTTCTTCTTGCGTCATAGGCCTATCACTCAATGTTACCCCACCAAATGCAATCAACCGAGAAACAACTATTCAATTCATTGAATTTGCATGCTGCAATGATAGATTTTCATCGCAAAGAATAACAAATAAAACGAATAAATACCAGCCACTAATAGATAGGATAATTAGTCACAGATGGAAAGTTGACCCAATCATCATTGTAAATGCAGGGACAAGAGCCACAACATACATACCACCAATGACAGAATTAACAAATGATTTAATATCCCTCTCACCTCCATCCGTCACACCTTTAAAAATATAAATACCATAGCCACATACCATGCCATGTCCATACTAATTCAAAAATGACGCCTAAAAAACAAACAACCCGTTTCAATAGTATACGATCCAACATGAGCATACACTAAAAAATATAAATAACATCCAAAATAGGAATCACAACACCACCTACCACAAACAAAGTAACCCAACTACATAAATAAACAACACTACAAACACCAAAACCACATATTGAAAGAAACCAGGGAGGATGTTTACTCCCATTATTGGCCACTAGGAACTTATCCCATAGTGTCTACCCTTGGAAGGGGGGAGTAGTTCCCCTCCGCTTATCCTTGTCTTGTGGACAAAGATATAGCGTCATGATCGAACAGACACTCTATTCACGCCGACCTCCTTTGAAGGCCGGAGTTATTATTATTATTATTATTATTATTATTATTATTATTCTCATCACCAACAAAGAGGACCTAGAGGTTGATACTTCCCCCTCTTCATTGATCCCTGGCTATTGGTTACTTCCCACAGTGTCTACGCTCACAAGGGGACAATAGTTCTTGTAAATTTATCTTTGTCCTATGGACATTAATATAGTGACAAGAATGAACAGACACTTTATTCACGTCAACCTCTAGAGAGGTCGGAGTTTTTACTACTCATACTATAGGACAATATTGTTAACTTTGAATTGACATACAACATGTGAAGAAAATATTTTTGATTAAATCTTGATCTTCACAGATGAGAGATATGATTCTTTTTATTTAAAAAAAATCCTTGAACATAAAATAAATATAAGCCTGAGTAATTTTGGTTTTTTTTTATTTTTTTGATTTAAGGCTACAGAACTTATTTGAGGTAAAACACAATAGTTGTAAAATTATAAATATTTCTTATAAAATATTAGAAATGATTTTTTTTGTTATGGTAGACCAACCAAAATTCTATTGGCTAGAAGCGCTTTCTAAGGAAATCTAAGAATCTATATTAAAAAATATAATAATTACCAACTTTTTTTTACTAAAATAAGATTTAAAAGCATGTTTTTTTTATACATTAGTAAAATTGTACACTACATGAACTTCTATTAAGTGTGAATTTTTATTTCATTCTTTGGAATGAAATAACTATGCTTAAATTATTTTTTTATATTAAATATTAATTTCTATGTCGTATACTCAGACTATACTATCATCATATATTATCCTTTTAAGCAATCAATTACTATTATTATAAATTCAATAAAATAATTTATTATATTATATCAATAATACACAATTAATATTTTAAAACATTTATATACAAAATTATAGAAGTCTATCATTTGTCAGACTGATTATATCTTTCTTGTATTGCATTAAGGATTTTTTTTTGAAAATATTTAATATTTAATTTTTTGTTCTTTGTTAGAACACAAATTTTAAATATAATAATAAATTATATCATCTATTCAAAACTCTTATTTACAAAAAAAAATTAATTGAACAAACAAATATTAATTATTGGTTACTTATATTATTATTTATATCTTTAACTTAATATTAAAACAAATAGTTTAAAATTTTTCAATTATCATTTAAAAATAATCTTACAAATTTAATATTTCAATTTTTATATAAACAAAGGTATCAAAGTATATGTTGTATATATAATATATTTCATTTAATATGAAGCCTTAATATCTTAATGAGTATTATACATATAAATTTGAATCTATCATCATTCATTGATGATGGGCCACTTGGCCAAGGCAAGTAGCACGGGCACGAGACACAACAAGAAGTGGGCCCATCGTTGCATCATCTAGTTTGTTGTCAAGCACAAGTCCAATAGGGGTTTCAAATCGTGTTAGCAGAAGTGGGATTCTTTGCCGAAAGAATACAAAGTTATCAAGGAGCACAACTTAACATATTGGGACGTGTACTACTAGGATATTAGTGAGGAGCAATGAAGCACGTATGCCTAGTTATCAAAAAAGTTTCGTTGGAAAATTTATCGGCTCGTGGACACTATTGTTGGACTTGAAGAAGTTGCACCTCTTTATAATCATACCAAGGTATGGGACCACGTTCAGTAGTCAGATGTAGCATGCATGTAAGAAGAAGAAGAAGAACGCCGGTTCCCAAAGGGTATGCATGTAACTATCTGGGTGAGATAGATTTTATAAGGTGCAGACTTGTTGGACCTATGTCTAACCTTATAAATTATCTTAAACGTGTAAAGTTACTCTTTGCCTATGATGATAATTTTTTTCTTGCATCACCATAAAAGTGTTCATCACCATGATTCACGAGTTCTAAATATGAGGAAATGTTAATAAAGAAGAAGAAGAACTTCGGTCTCTAGTGAAGCACGCTGACGTATTGGCGCTCCATTCACCTCTAGTGATAAACTGCTCTGGAATAACAAGTCTACATGCTAAGTCTTTAAATAAATCTTTGATGTGTACTTTTTAATCAAATGACATTATTTCCATCCATCCATTTATTGAATACGATTTATATCATTTATCTTAGGAAGAAAGAGAATAATGCGACCTCGTGAAGTAAAGCGTTTGTTGAAAATAATGGATGTAAAAATATGCCAGCAGAACCTAAATAACGCATGCTACTTTTAATTCTTCCTTTCAAAGGTGAACCATACAATTGCGTAGCCTACTACTATGGTAGGACAACCCAAAATGGACCAACGACCCAACACCGCTCCCTTTATACCCTTTCTGGAATTTAGGGATGAAACGTTGCATGTCTTTACATGACTTATACATTGATCAATGAATTTATAAGTGATGTGATGACTGGCTACGTTTCCTCCTTGCAATCCCGGAAGGATATAGAAGGGAGTGGTATTGGGTTGCCGTTGGGTTTTGGATTGTCCTTTCTTAATCCTTTGAAAAAACAACTGACCCATTTCAAAGCAATATACAAAAAGAAAATTCGCCAATTCATTGTAGTCTGATCCACAAACCAACACAACTTGCATGGATGTGTGCCCTTTCAACGAAGGCGGTGAGAATTTGCGCCGAGCAAACTACATTGATTGCCATGAAGCGAGATTGCAATGAAATGTACCCTCTATGTAGATGACATTCTACATGATCTATTATACTTGTAGATTTGTCATATTAAGCCTCATGAGCTTGTAGGCCTAAAAGGGTGAGGTACCATAAGAAAAACCGGACATCATTACAACCTATTGCATCTTCTTGCAAGTTACATACGGTAGACATTTCATCCATTTTTAGTCCGGGCATTTTGGTGTCAATAGGGAGGGGTTACATTTCACCAAGGTTATCAAATACAAAAATACATGTATTTATATTCCCAAATGCAAATACGTGTACTCAATTTGTACTCCTTCTAAATATATGTAGACAATAAATACATCCAAAATGCCCAAAGTACATGTAAGGTAAGCCCCCCTAAAACCGACAAGTTAAGGAATGTGCATATATGGAGAGAGGAGATAATTATATTGTTATTTTTCAGTGATAGCCAATAGAATTACAATTCCAACCCAAGTGATTTCATATCTTGTCGATGAAAACTGAATTAGTTATGAATTTTCAAACTGTGCAGCCATGTTTAGTGGGTGGCCAACAGTAGGTACCCCCCCATAACCAACGACCAATAGTAAGGGTCTTGACTAATAGCAAACCTCCATTTGAAGCTGAGTTGGTGGTAATGGGATGGAAGAGGGTTAGACATACCCCAATTTTACAGGCATTGGCTATGGGTTTTTTTTTTTTTTTTTTTTTTGGTTGGTTATGGGGGGCTTACCTCAATCGATAACCTTGCATCTTACCTCAAGATGGGATTCAAAAATGAAGAGCGCCAAAGTGAAAAAAGGGCGGGAGCGAGGCCTCTCTGGCCCACTTCTGACTCGAAATCTACAACGTCAGTGGATTCACTCAAGACCAGAGATCTTCAAAGAGAGTGGATTACGCAAAAGATAATCTAGGTCACTGGTACATGTGGGTGCTCTCTAGGGCTTGAAGCTGGGAAGGGTAGGGTAAGGCAGGGTTTCGCAGACGCAGTCTCGTCTCTCTCGCTTCGTCCGTCACCTCGGTTGAGGCCAGTCGCGCTCGCCGCCCCGCCGCCGCCGCGATCAGTCGCGCGCTCCTCTCTCTCGCACCTTCACAACTTTGTTGATACCCGGGCACAAGCTCGCCAACTTCTCCGGCTCCAGTTGACGCACTCCTCGTCGCACTCCTCCTCCATCAGTCAATCGTTCTCAACTTCAACTTCAACTTCAACTTCAACCCGCAAAACCCCGTCGCCGCCGACCAACCATCACCTCTCCATCCAGGTATCACCCCTCCTCTCCCTCTCACTTTTCATGTCCTCCTTTGCTGAAATCGAGTTTTCCGTTTTTACAGTTGGTACGGTTTTGTGTCTTATTGGTAGTGGTTTGATTATTGGAAGTGCTCATGACGAGCGCGGCTTTTCTTTTTAGGTTTTGTGCGTGTAGATACAAGATTTTAGTCTGATATCTTTTCGGTTTTGTTTTCTGGGTTTAGTTTTTTTCCTGTGGATTTTATTGAGAGGTTTTGTCTTGTGGGTTTAGGTTAGTGGTGTGGTGAGGGTGGTTGGAGGTTTTTTTTCGGGTGGGCGGGGTTCGGATTTGGAGTTGGTGGGGGGTTAGGGTCTGGTGGGGTTGGGATGGCGAGGAGGAGGGGGTTAGTTGGGGTTTTGAGTGAGGTTATGGGGGGTTTGGGGTTTGGGAGAGTTGGAGTGGGAGATGGAGACTGGGGTTGACAGAGTGGGGGGAAGGGGGAGGATGAGGTGAACGCAGGAGGGTTGGAGGACGTCGTGTTGTTGGCACCGGTGATGGAAGGGGTTGTGGTGGAGCTCGGGAGCGGAGGAGGAGGCCACGGGCAGGAGCACGGGACGCAGACGCACATGGGCGGTGGGATGATGGGCGCGCAGCAGCGGGAGGTGGACGACGATCACATGGGCGACGGTGGGGAGAAGGAAGATGACAAGAACTACAAGGAAGGGCCGTGGGACGTGTTGGAGGAGCTGGTGTTGGTGTCTGGGATGAAGGAGTATGCGGAGACGGTTGGTGGCCACCACGAAGACGTGCATGAGCACCAGAAGTGGGAGACGATCGAGAGTTACTGTTGCGGTCAGCTTGTGCAACGGAGTGCGCCGGATTGCCATGAGAAGTGGGCGGCTCTGAGCGGCGAGTTCAAGCGGATCAAGGACTTCGAGGTCAACATGATGCAAGACCAGAAGTCGTACTGGGATATGACTTTTGATGAACGCAATAATGCCCATCTTCCCACTCATTTCTCTCAAGAGGTTTACAATGCGCTGTGGCAGTGGGATGACAGGGACCGGATTGGTGAGGGAGGTGCGTGAGGAATCTGATCAATCTACACAGTTTCTTTTAGTGGACCCACTTGTAAGCTTCTGTTTTATTTTTTGTTTAATTTGGAGCTGACACGGCTCTGTGATTCGATATGAATCTCGTTAAGTTTGATCTTCCCTCGCTTTGATAAGCAAGCTGTCTATGTATAATAACTAGAAACAGTCTTTTTGTGTTGTTATTGTTTAGTTTAGAACCTTTTTAGTTAGTTGATGCGGAGCCTGTGCTTTGAGTTTCTGATGATTTTGGTCTTGGAACAGCCCTAGTCTTGGTGGACGATGCAAGCATCAAGGATCATACTCCATTGAGAACCATGGGGCGGTCGAGGAAACGATCTAGTGATCGTGCCGAAAGTGATACCCCTCAAAAATCTTCTCGAGGAGAAGGAAGCATGGAGTCGACATTTCTTGGTTCACAGCTTATGATGTTTGGTAACCAGCAAGGTATGTACATTGCACTGTGTCTCCTCGGTTCAGCACTCCTAGTCGATTTTTAATAAGCAAACTACTACTCTACTCTTGCAGTTGCGTCCTGAATTTTTCTGACTTTAGGATGTACTTGTTTTGTTGCAGCTTGCAAGGGTGTCTTTTCTACGAATTTGTTTACCGTACTGACCATGATGCTGCAGTGGGTGTGGGTGGTGCTCTTGTCGAGGTACCCGATGAAATTCAGATGTCTGAGGACGATGAAGTATGGAACGCTCAGTTTGCTCAACTTCGGGCTAATCAACAATTCTGGGCTCCTCATGGCCGTGCCTCTGCAACGTGGGCCTTTTATGTCGTGAATGATAATTCAGAGCCTGATTCTGCACACCCACAGCAGATGCGTTGCGCCATTTGTCATCCTGCTCAGCAAGAGCACAGACCAAATAGTGCTACACGTGTGAGGAAGGGTGTAGTGACTTACAACAAGCAGCACGGTACAACGTCCATGAAGAAACACGTAGCACAAGAGCATGGTGATATTTTCACCAAGTACAAGGCGACACGGAAGCCAAACGTTTTGACACGGTCTGAGGGACAACAGCCTCGCAGGATGAAGAAAGATCCATCGCCGACTGGTTTACTCACCGACTTCATGAGCAATCCGAGCCCTGGGAAGAAGTTCGACCCGGCGCAAGAAAGACTCCTGGAGGATTTGGTACTGTACGTCGCCAAAGGCTGCCATCCTATGTCTATGGTAGACAACGTCTGGCTCAGGAGATTGGTCATGAGGCAATGTGGCCGTGTGAATTTCCCTGCCGGCCGTCAACTAGCCGATGAAGTCATTCCTCGCATGGTCTCTCAGACAATGGAGAAGTACATCCTGCCAGCGTTGGCCGGCTGTGTGTCCGCTACCGCATCTTTTGATGTGTGGATGTCACGAAGAGGCGTGAACACGGTCGCTCTGGTGATACATTTTATTAATGAGCAATGGGTACCTTGCCGTGTGACCATAGGTGTGTTCGAGGCACCTGACGTAGGTGGAGCAGCCCTGGCCATGGAAGTAAAGGAGCTTTTGAATTCCTTCAACTTGATCGACAAGATCATCGCATTCGTCGTGGACGATGATTCGAGGCTGAGTTCGCTCACCAGTGCGCTTTCTTCTATGGTGTTATGCGCTCCTCTGCAGCTGCCTGAGCCATTTGCAGGTACTTGCTTTGGGCATGTAATGTCCAAGGCTTGTGACAACGCAACCAATGAACAGAAGGTCTGTTCTCGCATGAGGGAAGTCAGCATTGATGCGGCTATAGCTACTCTGAAGAAGACGATTTCTTGGACTACTTCCTCTGAGACTAGGAAGCTTGACTGGTTGAAGGCCTGTGTTGATGTTGGTCTCCAGCCTCGCAAGCTGAGAACACCTATCAAAGGCAGGTTTGCATCGAAGGTGATCCTTTTCCAGGAGGCGTTGGACTATCAGCATGCCTTCAGTTACCAGAGCAACGACATTTCCTCCGTGCTTCCCGGCTTAGAAACCTGGACTGTTGCCAAAGCTGTCACTGACGCTCTTTCTCCTGTGGTTCAGCAATGCGTCACGAACCAGAGCAAGGGCTACTGGCTATTATCCGATGCCCTGGCTTCTGCTCTCGGTTTATGCATACAACTGCACAAGGAACAGATCGAGAAAGGGTTGGTCAGTCCGAAACTGGAGGCTGGCAATTTTGATTCCGAGTTGGAGTCCTTACAGGCGCGCGTGATGTCTGAGGTCATAAATGCTCTCGCTCCTTACCTCTCTTTCACTGTTTCGTATTCGTCCAAGCATGCGCACAACATGCTGGCGTTGATGTTGGATCCACGGTACAAGGGCCTCAGTCTGGTGAAGGACTACGTCGGCAGGGTGAGGGCCTTGGAGGTTGTGGCTGAGACCGACCAGAATGCTCTGCTTCCCAGCTTGGTGACTGTTTTCAAGCAACTCAATCCTTCCAGCATCGAGAACGCCCCAGCCTTGAGCCCCACGTCCAAGGATTCGGTTGATGACAACTCGTTATTCGGCTCGACAGCCTCGAATGACGAGGCCATAGTTGGTCATCTGAAGGCGGAGCTGTCTTTGTTCCGGCGACTCCATATCGACCCCAAGGAGTGCGAAAACCCGTTGGCGTGGTGGAAGGACCGGGAGGTGCAGTTTCCAAATGTGGGCTTCCTTGCACGACAAATCTTGGGAATCGTGGGGACTCAAGTTGAAACAGAGAGGATATTCAGCGTTGCGGGATTGATCACTGCTGTACGACGCCGCCATATAGGGCCAGACAACCTCAACAAGCTGGTGATGATCCGCGAGAACTGGCCTGAGGATCCGAGGGCGGGTCGCAGACCTGTGGAGACAGGATTGGAGGGGTATTTATTGGCAGAAGAGAACATCTTGGCAGACAATGAGGACCTGGTCATGGAATCCGGCTTGCTGGACATGGAGTAACTTAGCGCGCACATCATGGTCATTGCCACTCCCACTACTACAATCGGCAATGCTGCGTGGTTTAGTCTGGTATGGTTGTGACCTTGTTTCCGACTGACTAGGGAGTTCACTCTTGTATCCATAGTTTTGTACAGCGAATGTACATTCCCATTCTTCTCTCGACTCCCTATCTTTTTCTCCAGGGGTGCAATCGCGAACAATTTTTGTTTGTTGTACCCTAGGGTCATCTTTGGCATAGAGACAGACACGTTGCACATAAAAGCTGGGTTTTAAGCTGGGTGCAATAAAAGTTATAAATTTGAATTTTCCAATTTGTGTTCTGGAACTTTGTATTCACACCGAAGTTAAGCGTTTTGCATACGAAATGTGTAGTTGTCGAAGCAGCCGACGAGTTCACATGAACTTGATCTCTTTGAAATGCGTAAAAGGTAGACCGCCTTGATTGTTCGCAACTTGTTAGCTCTCTCCTAAGCAATGAAAGTAAAAGGAAAAGTGTATAGGAATCATGCTCAGATTCAGCTAATGGACCACTGGCACAATCGATAGCCGCACAACATAAGTATGCAAAAAAAAACCGAGACCACAAGATCGAGAGCAATAGATCAAATGCCATCGTTCATTCCTCAGAAACACAATTTTCGCTTAACTTTCCATGTGGGCATTCACATGTTGCACTGCCATGTCGAGTGCCCAGGTGGACCTGCTCGCTGACCACCAGCTCTCCCTTCGACCATCTCAACTCCACGTTCAACCTCACTTCTCCACCACTTTCACCATCACCGCCTGCTTGGCCATGTTCCAGCCTCCCACGTCCCTCCCATTTCATGTCCACCAGTTCAAATCAGCTCCCAGGTCGCCACTCCAACCAGCACTGCCAAGTACTACATAAAGGACGCTCCTCCACTTCTTCCACCATCAACTCGTCACTACTGTAGTATTCCCTCTCCACTTCAAGCAGATATTCGAGGTTGGCACTCCTGTTGCTGCTGCGCTTCTCATTTATCCAGCAGCAGATTCCGACTGCCATTCAGTCACAGGAATTTGGAAGACTTAGAATCAGCTCGTTCAGCAGATTACTACCATGGCAACGTCGAGCACCATGATCGTGTCGCAGGTGACTGCTCCTGCCCTCGCAAGCAGCAGCTCCAGCCTGCACTGCTCCAAGCTGGTCGGCGCTGCATCGCCCTCCCTGGCCACATTCCGAGCTCGCAGCTCGCACGCGGTGCGCTGCGAGGCTGGGAATGACGGTCGAGCGGGAGGTTTGCGGGAGGCAGTGGACCAGGCGACGAAGAAGACCATCACCAAGGACGACATCATGAGGAACCAGGAGACGAACGAGTCGGAGAAGAAGTCGGTGTTCGGGTCGGAGCCGACGTCGGGGTCGTTTTACCCGCGCCCAGAAGTGGAGCGCAGGACCGAGACCGGCGACAAGTCCTTCACGGGCCTCTTCGCCTTCGACGGCGCCGCGCCCGAGACCATCAACGGCCGCCTGGTAAGCAGCTAGTGCACCTATCACCCTCTCGAAATGGAAAGCATGCTGTGGCACGTTTCCAGAAACGAGTGGTGGAGATCGTTGGTAATCGTCTCTTGCGCACTGTGATTGTGACATGACGGTGTGCACTTGGTGGCAGGCGATGCTGGGGCTGGTGTGGGCGTTCGTGGCGGAGAAGGCGACGGGGCTGACGGTGTTCGAGCAGCTGTACACGCCGGGGCAGACGGGGCTGGTGTTCTTCGTGGGGGCCGTGCAGCTGTTCACGTACGCGTCGCTGGTGCCGATCGTGAATGGGGAGTCGACCGATGCGCGCAGCTTGGGGCCGTTCACGGCTCGCGCGGAGAGGTGGAATGGGCGCCTGGCGATGCTGGGGTTCTTGTCGCTGGTGGTGACGGAGATGTTCCGCCACGCCCCCGTCTTCCACTGAGCACTCCATCTGCTGCATTGTAGAACGCTCAATCAAGTTTTGTTGCTGCAATATCGCCAGTTGTGGGATTCGAATGCGAACTTGAGAGTAGTGTACAGATTAGAGCGACAGATTTTGGAGTGTAAATGTTACTGTAAAATATGTGTCCACAATCAAAGCAGTTGTAGTGCAAAACGCGGAGAGCCTGCTGTTATTTATTCACATGCCCGTAATCACAGTGCCATACTGTTCTAGCACTTGTGATATAAATGAGTTGGTTGTTGTGTCGAAATGTCTGATGTTGTGTTCAGGAGCATTTTACCCTTGGCTTCTTTAAATTTGCAACGACTAATTTGTGTTGTACTTGAAATCCGCGGAGTTTGTTTTCCCGATTTCGAGTTAAGTTGCAACAAATTTGCGTTAGTCGGTGGTTGTGGAAAGTGGTCACAAGTACGAACATTTCTTGTAACCGAAACGATAAGAATGAACCAATAGCTTTGGAGACATACGATTTAAACACCATCAGTAAATGATAACTGTAGTTGCACAACTTACAAAGTCGTTTGCAAAATGGCAACAATTCATCTAGTTTCTTCATAATTAGAATACCAACACGTACATTCGTGACAAATTTCAGCACTCCCGCATATGTAGAAGTCAACTATGGTAATTTACACCCCCATAATCCGCACTTCTACACCAACGGATAGGTGGTGTTCTAGTCTCGACATTCATGTTGACCGAAACGGCATAGTATTGACGTAAACTCCCATGTGTGCCAAGGTGCATGTCGCAAAGAGATGTTGCCATTTTTACCATAGTAGTCAAACATTAGCTTTATAACTTAGAGATAACATAAGTCCAACAAGTTTGCATGTCACAAAATCTATCTTACCCAGATAGTTACACGCATGCTACATCCGATTACTCATACGCGTTTCACATTTGAATATACTAGTACCTCATCACAAGTCAAACTCAGACTCAACCCAGACACAACTGCTCCTGCTCCGAAGGAAGATTCCACTCGACTGCAAAGATGCAGATCGTTTCCTCGAGATGAATATAAGAGGCTCACTGACCTCCCATAGTCACCTCGATGGTTCTTGGCTTCGCGGGCTGAGGAGGAGGAATTTTGGGCACGGTGACGGTCAGCACGCCCTCCACGCAAGACGCCCCAATCTTCTCCAAGTTGGAATTCTGAGGGAGGGTGAACTTGCGCATGAATGTGCCTGAGTTGCGCTCCATGCGAATGTACTTCACATTGGGATCCTGTTCCTCACGTTTCCGAGTTCCGCCAATCACGAGCACGTTGTCGTTCTCCAGTTGCACCTGCACTCATTCAACATCACCACTGTCAATACTCTGGCGCATAAGGCAAACAATGTGGAACTCCGTAAGCGACAAAGTGTTCAGAAATGGCGAGAGTAGAGGGCCGCCACTACTCATCGCATAGCGTTTCAAGAATCCATACGGAAGCAGAATCCGCCATGAATAACATTCCCAACACTCTTCCGAAAAGGCACTAACAGATACTCCCACAATTCGGAAGCCAAGCCTAGATGACTTCAAGGAATGTTCAATGCTCCTGAATCAGGACAACATTGATCGAAAGCACTGCTCTTATTTCGTTGACTTCGGACAAACGATCATCGGCTAACCTGATGAGATTCAGAGTACTGATTGTTTCACTGGGGAAAACAGTCTAAGCGGAAGTAGAACCTCTCACTCCCACACTTCCATGCAGGACAGTAACAGAAGTTGGACAGTCTTCTAGAGACCTCTCTGCCGTAAGTTGAATCCCAGCCACTTTCGGCATATATTCTGGTAATTGCAAGGAAATATAGCCTAGCAGTCACACTTTCCAGTATGGGTTCTAGATTTGGGAGGTTTTAGACCAGAACAACTTCAGGACTGCACTTAAGAGATCAATCATCACCAAAGCGTCGCCACTACAAAAGGCACTGCTGCTAAAACTCACTCACGCTCTCACGGCAACAAAGGCTAGTTACGATTTCAAACAACAAGCTTAACCACCCCTCCGAGGAAGACCACCGGTAAAATGGTGTTGCGAAAGAAGCACTATCACTGATCGCATTAAGAAACTTCACTCGCAGTCGGCCAAAACGATAGTTTACAAGGCTCAATCAGATTACTGTTACGACTCGTATTGCCTCAATACTATCAAGATCGGTCATTGACTCCAAGCAACACTGAATTACCTTAACATCGGCAGACTTGAGCCCCGGCATGTCCGCCACAAACACATACGCGTCCGGCAGCTCTTTCACGTCCACCGCAGTGCTCACCATCGCCTTGGTGTCGCGCACGTACTTCTGCGACTGCGGGTTCAGAGCCTTCTCCAGCTCGTCAGGGAAGCTCAGGATCTGAAACAGCGGAAAATCCATCGCTAGTCGTGAGAACTACACCAAAGTAGGCCAAGTTGGAACTCTAAAGAACCGGTTCGTCGAGAGCTGATGAGAACGATGTGCGAGGAGAGCAGACGATGGTTGCTACGAGCGATGGGAGTGCGATTAGCGATGGCGATGGAATGCAAGAGAAGTCTGTTTAATAGAGGGACGGGTGCGTTTCGAAGAGTCTGGAGACGAGTGTTGTGGAGACTTCTAGAGGTTTCCGCGGGTTTCAAGAGTTTTCCAGGGAGAGGAGCGCGGGTTTGCTGACTTGGCAGGAGAGGAGTGTGGGTGTGCTGACTTGGCGAGAGTGCCACTTGGTACGTTTGGCTATCCACACTACAATGCCCCGTCAGCTTCATATAAGGTAAGCTCCCCTAAAACCGACAAGTTAGGAATGTGCACATATGGAGAGAGGAGATAATTGTACTATTATTTTTCAGTGATAGCCAATAGAATTACAATTCCAACCCAAGTGATTTCATATTTTTTCGATGAAAACTGAATTAGTTATGAATTTTCAAACTGTGCAGCTATGTTTAGTGGGTGGCCAGCAGTAAGTACCCCCCATAACCAACGACCAAAAGTAAGGGTCTTGACTAATAGCAAACCTCCATTTGGAGCTCAATTGGTGGTAATGGGATGGAAGAAGGTTGGATATACACCAATTTGATTGGCGTTGGCTATGGAGGGCTTTCATTAGTGTGGTCCAAAGTTATTCGAATTTCTACCTTGATTGGAAGTTTAAATGCAATCATTGACAGGCACGCACTTTCTTGAAATGAATAAGATACACTCAGAATTTGACATGCATGTGCTTGATGTAAAATAGTACATGATGGGCATTACTTTTGAATCTACACCGGTGAATAGATGGTTTATCTTTTTGGACTATTTCCTAGGGATTAGTTTTGAAAATAGCACCATTGAGGTATGTTTGCAACGAGGTCTGAAAGTGAAAGAAAAATAGTATAAACCACCGTGTATGCTCAATAAATATTGGAATTGAAGTAGGGAACAGATAACAAATATCAAAGAGATAGGGAAGTGGGAGTTATTTTACCTCTTGAAGATTAGGCTTTGATAATACGGTAACCCTTAAAGGATAACTTCTATGTGCAGGGTACAAATTGAGTTTGATAAGGTTCGTTAAGATCTAATTTGTAGATAATTTTTTGAATTTTTTTATGAAGACAGAAACACGCCCAGTCTGTTTGATTCATGTCCTTATTCGAGGTCTCGTCTCCAATTCGAGCTCCCTTGTGCCGTTTGAGGTCCCTTATGTTGTTTAACCCCTAAGAGCCCATTCAACCCACAGGGGACGTTTTGGATTTTGGGCAAGTACCTATGATTGGAAAAAGTCTTCAATTCTTCGAAATTTTTTTACATTAGATAGTCCTTGATGAGATCTTTGTAAAGAAGTTTACAAAAATATATTCGGACTTACGGTTAAAAAGTTATAAGCCTTCAAAGTTTAAACGGGGTCTCTGGGCAGCAGGGGCAGCCAAGTAAACCAATACAGTACAAACACATATATCGGGCAGAAAATCCGGTTAGAAAGGGTAAAGAAGAGTGGGCAGCCAAAATCATGGGTGGGAAGGTAGATAACATGAAGACTAGACTTCGAGGCTCAAAGTCTATGAGCAGTAGTTCTATATAGAAAATAAAAAACAATTTTTAAAATTAAAAAATCGAAAATTTAATAATCAATATAATTAATGTAATATTAATAGAATTAATAGAATTAATAATATTTTAATAATTAATCTAATATTTTAATAATTAATTTAATATAATAATTAATATAATAATGAATTTATAATATTTGTTTAATGTATATTTTGAAGACACTTCCATATTCTAAGTCTATTCCACGAAGACTATGACTTCAAAAGGAGTGGGTGAATGACGTGGCCCTTCATATTGTGAAGGGTCCCCAATTTCAAGCACTACCCTCCCATATAATGCTTCATATAATCAATAAATTCATGAAAATGAGAGGTTTTATTATTTTTACTCTTTTCTAAAATTAGTGAAGACATAAATTGAAAATTTTCACCGTTGGGATTCTCAAATGCATGAGGTTGAATGAAGCAAACAATTACATATCAGTTATGTAGTATTTTGTCATCATTTTGAACCCCCTTACACTAAAGTATATATTTCTACATCTAATATCCCTCAAATTGATCTCAAATTTTGCACGCGAATAGCTAACAACATTTGGGTCATAGTGGTATAAAACTTTTATCAGACTTTAGTGTAAAAGTTAAAAGATATGCTAAGTCAAAGTGGGCTGACCTAGCTGGGCAAAGGGGGAAAAAAACTTTTCATTGCACTTCAAACCTTATGATCTTCATATCTGTGCGGTGGATTCCGACCAATTTTTTTCTAGAAGTTTATGTGAATGTCTATTTTAAGATCTTACGGATGAATGTCCAAAATTAGAGTTTAAAATTAGATTTTATTGCCACTTATCGATTGTGGCAGTTTTGGAGTGTTTCATGAGGAAAAATGCCTTGGGCTCTTAGGGGTTAAAGTCAGCGGCCGCCACAGCGCATCCCTGAGAAGTTCAAGTGTTCCTTCTACAACTATCATAGTAGGGTGAAGGTACACATGGATCGTGAGATATGGTGAGGCCTATGGAACGTTATTTTGACGGCAATGTTGATCTACCTGAAAGATGATAAAAAGATGGTACTAGGGCAAATGGACATGGGTCATTAGCCCAAGTGGGCAAATGGCCAGATGGACACGGACATTGGCAAACAACCACACAGACACGAACATTGGCAAACAACCACGCAGACACGGACATGGGCAATTGTCTAAATTTCCGGCGTCAAATAAGAAATGCGTCATTATATCAAATCTAAACAATGTGCTTTGTGCGTTGAATTTATCCGCCATTGGATAACTTCCATCCGCATGGTATAAAAAATAGTCTACTTTGGGTAGACCAGTTCCCGAAACTACAATCTTAGGCAAACCCAATTCTCAAACCTACTGTAAAAATTTTGGTCTAGAAACAATAACTTGCAGCGCCATTTACGGGCCACCGGCACTATCCAGGTTCAAGAACTGAAGCAGGGATAGGACCTTGTTACTCTTTCTAATATTGTTGTGTTTAGTTTTCACCTGAAAATATCCTCTACCATCACTATCAACATGAATTCGTAAGTTTTTTGATGGATCTGAAAACAACGGTTGCAACATGTTTCAAGATGTCACACAAAAACAACCAAACATATGCCACCCCTAACGCTGCATTCTAATTTGATTTTTTTTTTGCACGAGATACAAGGATTGTTACAATTTTGCTTTGTTTGTATACACACTCTCAAATGGAATTCTAGCAATTTCTCTTGATTACAATCGTTGCTTGCGTTTGGTCGTTTGAATTGAAGTTGATAAGTTTCACTTGTTGGTGTGAAGAGACAATTTAATCTACCACAATTTGTTGCAAACAAGCAACATGAATGTAAGTTGACTTTCTAAAAGAAACATAATCAACTCTATTATGACTATATAAGCGAATTGTGAGACAAAAGTGTGACGGTCTGAGAATGTTGCAAGCCTGTTGGAAGCTTGAGAATGTTGCAAATAAGCTAGGTGACGACTAAATTGCATCCACAAACTCCAAAACACAATGGCATTCTATAAATAATCATTTGATAGTTTGAAAGACGTTCAATCCATGCAAATGATGTTGTCATATTGAGCAAGCTCTATGGAACAATGCAATAGTTTTAAAGGAAGGTCTGCAATTTGGCAATGAACAATTTTTGGCAATGGTCTGTTTAAGCACCAAGGCAATTGTCTGATTAAGTACCAACGCAATAGTCTGTTTAATTACCAAGGCAATAGTCTATTCAAGTTAAGCACCAAGGCAATAGTTTGTTCAAGTTAAGTACCAAGGCAATAGTCTAGATCATGTTAATAACATTGAGACCTGACTAAAATCCATTCCAGAGATCAAATTGAGAGAAAAGTGAGAGAAATTGAGAGTGATTGGTGGAGACAAGCACCAAGGCAATAGTGTAGACTCTTGGGTGGGACGAGATAGTTGACGGATTGAGCAAGTGGACACAACTCCGAAACCTAGAAGTTGAATTTAGGTTTGGAAATTGTTGAGCTAAAAAAAACCTACGTCTAGTTCTTTTTTAAAATTGGGCAGCTCTTGTTGTTTTGGCTGAAGTTGTTGTGCCATGGATTTTTACGCGAAGGATTGGCTTCTCTCACTATGATAACTGAGTTTTTACCACATGTTTAAGCAATTTTAGATTGAGTAATTTTGTTCCTTTGGTCGATTCTCCGTCTACCTACCCCTGTCCATGCCTATCAACCCATTTCCACGTCCTCCTGGCCATGTCTATGTCCACCCAGACATTATTCCATTAATTAAAAGCACAATTTGGATTCAACAAATTAGAATTAAGATCACTAAATGTGTTTAATACTCTTAGAATTATAAGTCTTAATGTTGACTGTGATAAGATTAAACTTATCTATGGATGTACAACCTTTTTTTCTTTAGACTTGATTCATTTTTGAAATGTCACATGTCAAAATATTGAAATTTCAACAAATTATAATTTTTTATTGAATAGAGAACCTTGTTTTGAATTTATTATATGATGAGTGTCAAATATGATTCAAAGTAACATGTATTAAATTATTAAGGGTGTTCATTTCCAATGAGACATAGACCCTTTTACTTTTTTTAAATAAAAAATTATAAATTGGGCTTTGATGGACAATATGCATGCTTTCATGGATTATTGGGTTGTAATAGAGGAATACAAGCTTTTCAATCACAACTAAATGGATTTGGAGCAGTATCATAAAATGCACTCGTCATTTGTTCGAAAAGAGAACCTGATAAAAACAAGTAATCCATATGTTATATGGTCTTTGGACTACCCAAAATTTTGACAAAGGACTTTACATGGAGTTTGCTATGTTTTTCAAAAAAGTAAGTTTATAATTCTCTCATAGACATGCAAATATTACTCTATATAAAGATCATTGTTTGTTTGTTATTATGAAACTTCTATGTGCAACATGTATCACCTCAAAATTTGCCATTATGATTTTTTAATTAAAAACATATAGAATTGAAAGTTGATTAGTGTGGATAAACTAATTATCATTATTAGAGCATATATATATATATATATATATATGTGTGTGTGTGTGTGTGTGTGTGAATGTATATGTATTTGTATGTATGTATGTTAGATTCATTTATATTCCCACTTTTGATTTATTATATCACTATTTTTTCATTCTAAATAGTTTGGAGAAGAATTTTGCGATCTTTTGATTATTATTATTTTAAAGTATAAAAGAGTTTGGTGATCTACAAAGTCATGTCAAAATAGTTGTAGTTGTCTTGGAGAGTGAAGCAAGAGTTTGCACAAGAAACCAGTAGTTTTAATGAACTCTCTCCTTTGAGGTGATTTTAGTAACTAAACTATGTAGTGGTGATTTTAGGCATTCACAATGAAAAGAAAGAGGTGTTTTTTGAGTTCAAAAAAATATTACTATCTCCAAGATTTCTAGATATTATTCCAAAGTTTTAAAAAATGAATGAATTATGGTTTCATCTAGCTTGGAAATTCATTTTGAGTTTAATTTTACTTCTTTTTGGTTCAAGTATATAGAAGTAATATTTCCCAAAATATGTACAATATAAATATGATAATACGTGATTTTTACCTCCCAAAATAATCATTACTCCATCCTGAGTGTGTTCCATAATTGTGTTCTAAATTCTATTGCACATGTATCTTTCTCCACTTGCTGCAATGAAACCCTGAAACTTACAAAATTATATGAGTAAATTATTAATGTTCTTTTTGCCAAATGCATTCACTTTCATTCACTGACACATCCCGAAAAGAAGATGGAAAAAAAAAGTTTAAAACCATTGTTGAAGAATGCAATGAGTTTTAGTGTCTATTTTAGAGAGCAATGACCTTTTTTTTCCCTGTAATGTATCTGAATTTATATGCACACAAACATGAACTTATAAATTTTTTTCATTTCATGTCGAAATTTTAATTTGAAAGCAAGTCAAAAGCTATTATGCCTTGTGAAGGAGGAACTAAAATATTTTTTAACTTTTCATAATAAAATGAGATTTTATTTTCTAATCATTTTCTTTCAATTCAAGATGTGGCATAAAGTTTTTAATTTTCATTCTACAATACATTGAGTTCACAATAAACTTAAGACATATATTGGTAATGTTTGTACTTGGGTTTCTTGCACAACTTTTCTTAAATGTCACTCTTTTCCACTACGTCTAAAAATTGGTATACAAGAAATTTACATCTCTTATTCAATAATGATAGTAAATATGGATTTTGATTTGTGTAGTAAAGTCATAGTTTGTTGATATGTTTTACTCATAGGAAGTGCACTATAAACATTATTCTCTTTCAATCTATGCACTTAAATATTGAATGCATGTTCTTTTAGTGGTTTAGGGTTTAGGGTCTTAGTACCAAAACATTTTATTTTTCTTACCTCCTTTTAAAAACATACAGTATCAAAACATTATAGCTAAGAAATAGTCAAGAAATGAATTTGGTTTATATTTCTAATATCCTAAATCCTTCAAAACCTAAATTCAGACAAATATACTATCCAAAGAGGCGGGTCATTGTAGAATATATTTTTACCAACTATGTCTACAATGACCCGCCTCTTTGGATAGTATATCTGGATGTGCTCTTGGTAAAATTCCTTGTCAAAACTAAAAAAAAACTATAGCACTTCCTTGTTATATAGTGTGGATATGCTAAACATCATCGTAGCACAATGGAATGATAATGTACTTGGTGGTTCAATCATGTCAAAATTCTAATGAATTAGAAACAGAATGAGGACATACATGCATGTTTTGTGCATGATCTAACTCATGAGTTGAATTCTCTGCTTAATAGTGGGCAGAATCATTGCATTTGACAATGTGAACCACTGATTTGGATGGATAGGGTCGAGTTGCGACGAAGAATCTCCGCCAAAAATTCTACCGAAAGCACTCCAAAATATATCTCGACAGTAGGATGAATCAAAAAATGACGAACCATGGATTGATGAGCTACGGGGCACCAAAAGACCAAACCCTTTTGATTACGAGCCCGAGCCCCAGCCCGACAAGTTAAATGGAGGCCACATAGGATCAAGCATATGATCAACCGCCAGTCGACCAAAGCCATATGATTTTGAGCCTGAGCCCAAACCCGATGAGTTGAATGGGCCCTACATATGAGCAAATCCATTGGAGGAAGATTGGCATAGTACTAACCAAGAATTCTTTAGGTACAAAACGTTGGACTTAAATACGTTTTGTTGATGAGTACCAAGATGTTTAAGATACAACTAGCTCTTTTTGACACCTAGTTGTGAAAACATGGCCTTTGTGGCAAGTAGAAGAAAACATTGGCCACAACATCAACATTTTTCTAATGGGTTTGGCGTCAGAATAGAAGTTGGAGTTTGGTCAAAGTGGTTCTATTAGGCTCCTGTGTTTTGAATTTTGAACTTTTTTTTGGTTGGAGATGACTCTAAACTACCGAGGTAATGGTGGAGAGATACCCTAATCAATTAGAGTGGTTGCGGATTCAATTATTGGATGTAGGTCTTCTCATTTCTTGATGGGAACACTTGCGGCAAGTTGCCAATATTGAAACTCGTGTGTACCAAACCAAAAAATAAGAAATGAAAAAGAATTTTGAACTTTTCTTTGGCCAAAAATGTTAGATACATGATATACATAAGGCAAAATAAGCAAGAACCACCTATTGACTTGAAAACCACCAACTTGTATGCACATCCTAAATTATAGGGTGGAAATGTAGATTGTTATTACATCACTTATTACTTCATCAGCTAATGCATAAGATGTGTCATGACAACCTAGGAAGGGCATAGAAGTTGATGATATTAGGTGAATGGATGGTTTGGGTCATCCTACAATAGTGTCAATTTTTCCTTGGAGTGGCATTCTCAATCTTCACATATTGCATCATCACAGAAGTGTTGTTATTCTCAAGACAAATACTTGAATTCTTATTTTTGAGAAGAATATTGAAGTTCAACAAAAGTAAGGAAATGGTTGCACAAGTAAAGGAATACACAAGGTCTTACAAACAATGTTTGGAGTGAGATGTTACCTTATTTTGAAGGCCTTTACTGTTAGTACCACTAGGTAACAACCTTTGCCAACACATATGGACATGACCATGCTCATCCCTTCCATAAGTTAAAGTCACAGATGACGCCAGTGGATGGGGGTGGTAAGAACTTAGTAGAGGTTAGAAGTTAGTAGTGGGTTTGATAACTTTAACCCAATTGCACCTCCACCCACTTGCACCGTTTTGAGGCACAACCATCATTCTACTAAATTAGAGACACAATGAGGTTGACAAGGAGATTAGAGAGGAGCACTAGTGAGGTTGTCAAAAACTGTTAAAAGTTAGCCGAGGTTATAGTTAGATATGGTTATGAGTTAACGACATTATAACTTATGGGAGGTATAACTCATCTTTAATAATAGTGGAGAACGGTCTAGAAGATGAAGCAAACTCAGGATTATACAGCAACTAAGGTAAGCCCCCCTAAAACCGACAAGTTAAGGAATGTGCATATATGGAGAGAGGAGATAATTATACTGTTATTTTTCAGTGATAGCCAATAGAATTGCAATTCCAACCCAAGTGATTTCATATTTTTCCGATGAAAACTAAATTAGTTATGAACTTTCAAACTATGCAACCATGTTTAGTGGGTGGATATCAGTAGGTACCCCCCATAACCAACGACCAAAAGCGAGGGTCTTGACTAATAGCAAACCTCCATTTGGAGGTGAGTTGGTGGTAATGGGATAGAAGAGGGTTGGATATACCCCAATTTTATAGGCGTTGGCTATGGGTTTTGGTTGGTTCTGGTGGAGCTTATCTTAGGTGAAGCCACATGGGAAAGCAAAAATGGTCGACAAGAGTGACCTACAACCCAAAGCCGTGCTAAGGCCAACATAGGACTTGGCAGTCTAGCAAATGATGCAACCCACAATACTCAGAGTTCCTTTTCAAATCAATCAGTTTGCGGTGTTTGGTTGTACAAACATTTGACATTCACCCTTTAACAACAAGGCCATGTACCGGGCCCTGAAAATTCTTACAATGTAATAGATTTGCACAACAAAATCTACATAGGGAGAGTATTTCACTATTCACTTTTTCACAAATTTTCGTTACTGCCTCAACCGATTGGAGATTGGAAAGATGGGTTAGATGGAGGAAAGCATAGTGCACAACTGCTCCGACAAGTGCAAATCAATCCAACGATCCAATCAGTCTTGGCTCCCCGAAAATTGGTCACATTGACCACATTCTGGTTCCTTCATTCTTGGAAGGTTAATTGGCAGTTCGTGAGCTCTGTGCGTGTGTGGATTTCAACTCTTTTCACATATTGTTGACAACCAATTTCTCTTCCTTAGTTCTGTTTGACTGAAAACCGATGGATGGATGTTGGTGTAGTTTGATGGAAATGAAGGTTGCAACAATGGGATGAACTAATGGATGATTGTTAGATGATTTTTGGGGAATTGGGGCGCTCAATCTATCTATCTATATAATAAGTCACGGTCCAAGAGGTGACACCACGTCGGCATTCTGGGGGCTTGTTGGCTGACATGTGGAAGGAAGAGGGATTACCCTTGCTATACCCTGTGATATACCAACTCCACCACTTGTTTTTGTACAACTTAAGTTGTAATTTCAGTTGAACCCTTAGGAAACAAGTATTTTCACTTTGACCGCAATCATCTTTCCAAAATCTGTACAACCATAATTCACTATTTTTTTACCACATCATCTCATATATGTTTAGAAGAAGATCCTATGGTTACATTCTCAAGCGGGGACAGGGAAAGGTCGGAGACTGGGGGTTGGGCACGGGAATGGCAACGGGACGGGGAAAGAAAGAAAGTTGCTATGTTGCCTCATTGGGAACAACAGGTGAGTATACTACACTGATTTTGGTATTTAGTGTTATGCACATCAAATGGCTTTAAAATGCTATAAGTTTTTACTTTTGGTGAAGATTTTTACTAAAAGCACAACAATCTATACTACCCAAAGAGGGGGATCATAGTTGGTAAAAATATTCATCGAGAGTAAAAACTTATAGCATTTACAAGTCATTTACTGTGCACAACACTAAATACCAAAATCATTGTGCATTGAAAATGATTCACACTACATGGTCTAGAAGTGCTATAGTTTTAAACTTTTGATGAAGATTTTTTACCGAGAGCACATCTAACTATACTACTCAAAGAGACATCTTCAAATCAATTAGTGTGGATACCACTAAACATCATTTTAAGAGGAATTTGCCTATTGACCCCCATCGAGCATTGGGCCGAGCTACAGGCTCGGGAGGGCTTGGGAGGGATGGGACAAAACCTGCCACTATTTTTATGTTGGAGTGGGCCTTGTTTGATCCATGCAAGGTCTTCGGATGGTAATTTGGGACAGCAGGCCCCAACTTTGACCAAAAAAACTCCAAAAAATTCCTCTAGAATCCTAAAACGGGCAGGCCAGAAAAATGGGATCTCTTTATTGACCCTGGCCGAGCGTTGCACCAAACCTCAGCCTCGGGTAGGTCCATTTTTCTGGCCCTGTCCGTTTTAGGGTCCTAGAGACTTTTTTTGGTTTTATTTTTTTCAAAATTGGGGCCTACAGCCTCAAATTACCACAAGTGTTCTCCCCTTGGATCAAATAGGCCCCCCCTCCAACATAATAATAGGGGCCGGTTTTGTCCCTACCCTCCCCCACCCTTCCAAGCCTAAGGCTTTGTGCAACGCTCGACCAGGGTATTTAGGCAAATTCAGAAAAATGGACCCACACGAGACTAAGGATTGGTGCAACGCTTGACCAGGGTCAATAAGGAGATCCTTTTAGAGCAGTGGGAAGGACACGTGTGCTGTACCGATTTCGGCCCATATTCTGAAAAGATTTCTGGTTTATTTTGAAGTGTAACTTTAAGCCTTGAGGTTCCTTTTAGGCGAATTGTATATGGTACACAGCCTGGCCTGAAGGGAAAGGCTCCGTAGCAGCCGCAGCCGCATCCGCAGAATGACGGTGAAGCGCACGTCGATGGTGGCGAAGAAGTTGTAAGTTACCTCTTCCGACCTGTAGCCCTCTTGCTTAAACATTACCGACGGCAGAAGGATCACCGTGTCGCCAAAGCAGGAATCCTTGTGTTGACTTCCGAACCCAACTGCAGTGACTTTACCTCTGTTCTACTCTCTAGAATAATCGGTACAGTAATAACTTAATGCGGTGGAGATCAGAGAGGGAGTCAGCAGCTTGTGGAGAAGTGATCCTCATCTTCATGTCTCGGGTAAGTTCTCATCTTCGGCGCACTGTTTGTTTTTGTCAGATGTTGCCTTCTGGTTCGGGGACCAGTCTGAGAGACTTCTGTTGACTTCGTGAGACTTTTGAAGTGATTAAGTTTCTTGTTGTTGTGTTTTCAGGATATGCTTTGTGAGCTTTCGGATGAGTAGGAAAGAAACCGACCTTGAGGAGCTTGATTTCCGACTAGATTAGCATTCAGTCGCATTGTTCCAGTCTCAGCAAAACTGACACCCTCTTAAGGTGTAGACCTGTTGATACAACGACAAATCTAAGTCAGTACACAGTCCATCAGGGAGGTTTATGGACCGCAGCGCTGGTTAGTGCCGTCATCCGTGATGAAGGTGAGGAAACATGATCTAGTGTGATGGTTTTCTATGTAGGCTCTCTTTGGGGATGGAGCGCTTTCTCTTCTTTCCCTAGTCTTTGGTGGTGAGCCATGGTTTCGAGAATCTAGGGGGTTTGTTCTAGGTGATGACTTTGATTTCTGAACCTTGGATGATGACGTTACAGAATGAGACAAATATGTTCGATCACAACCGGAGAATGGTGATGTAAGGCGCTCAACTTCAAGACGATCAGCAGGTGGGATTTTCTGTTCAGGTGATTGGTGTTAACCTAAACTTGAGTATTAGGGTTCATTGGTCTCTTTACATGGTGGCATATTAGGGCTGGGCATGGAGAGGGGATTGTTTCGGAACCAGACTTTTGTCATTTCTTCTGTTCGGTTTTAGTGATGAGTTTCTGTCGTGCTGTTTAGGGTGATGGTCTGTTATGGTAAGGAGAGGTTTCGTGATGTGGTATTAAGTCCTAGTGTGCATGTCACAGTATGGGTGACTACGGGGACTATCACAACCATGTAGCTGCTGGAGAACCGGGCTACGTTATGAATGATGAACACGAGGACTGGAGCTGGATGCATAGTACTCGCACAAATAACACTTCAGGCTATGTTGCGGAAGACCAGGAGCACTCATATCCTCAGGTAGAAGGTGCAACCACATCATCAGGGTATGGTCACAGGCGAGTTCAATCAGCCTCCGGAGACCACACGGGTTTTTTGCACGCAGAGGAGGACAAGCTCGCAAAAGAGAAGACCAAGAAGAAGAAGAAGAAGAACCGTCAGTTGGAGCGTCTCCAGGAGCCGACGGACGCCCATTCCGACCCTGGCTGTGGCGATGGCACTTCCTGTGACTACTCGAGATCCCAGAGCATAGAGCTTGTCAGCAGCTGGCTACAGGACGCCAGCTTGGGAAACTCGGCAGGCTCTCATGCTCCACCAGAAAGGCGGCCTCCGCCGCGCCGTCACCCTCCTGGAGCGGACATGGTGGCACGCTCCGTTTTGCTCCCCAACCAGAAGGTCGCGGGCCATTACGAAACGGACGAGTCCCAGGAGAATCAACTAGCCCTCTACGTCGACCCGGCGCCAGCAGGGAGCAATAAGCCCCTGGACAATGTGATGAAGCTGGTGAAGACCAAAGCAGCCGAGCTCGCCAGTGTGTCCAAAACCGCCGCGGTGAACATCAAGCGGGGAACTATCGCCGCGAAGAACATGGCCGCTCCTGTCATGAAGCCTATGATAAACGCTATGATGGAGGAAAGCGCGAAGCAACTGTTGGGCTCTGATGGGATGAACGGTATCTTCGACAAGCCTGGAAGGCCAAACTGTAAGTACCTTGTGTCACATCAAATTTTGAAAATATAAAACTGGATAGAAGCATCTCTGTGCAAAAATAAATGGAGTTTTTTTAAAAGTAGAACAGAGTCACCCGAGGTTTCAATAAGATACCTCTCTTTTAACTACTCTTTCTTCACTCTAGATCAATACAAGAGCTTGGTGCTCTCATCCTTCAATTCAATTAATGGAAGTGCTTGGAGGTCTCTCAACTCTCGGTAGAGTAGTTTTAGCTGTCTCTGAGAGAAGAAAGAAATAAACCCTGAATTTTACGCAGAAGTTAAAAAGAGCGTAACCGTATTCAAACTTCCGGTGACTTTATAGATGATTCTAATATGTAGAGAGGATCTGTTTTACTTTGGTGCAGTGCTACCATTGATGACATCTATTTCCTGAGATGGTGGCTTGTTTGCCTGGCAGCACAAGCAGGTGGAAGAACAGGAGGGCGCGGAGGGCCAATGCCAAGACCAATGTATGGTTCAAGGTCTAGTATGATGCCAAGAGCTGCCAATGGTATGATGTCCAGACCTACCAATGGTTTGATGCCGAGACCTGCCAATGGTTTGATGCCCAGACCTGTCAATGGTTTGATGCCCAGACCTGTCAATGGTTTGATGCCGATACATGTGATAAGGCTTGGCATGGGCCCTCCTCCAGGCACCATGGCAAGGCCTGGAATAATGCCAAGACCTGTGATAAGGCCGGGCATGGGGCCTCCTCCAAGCACCATGGTAGTACATGGCCAAGGAGTTGTTGCAATGCGAGGTCAACCCCGACCTCGAGGCTAGCCATGCTTGTAGCACCACCTGATCCCACCTTGTAGATGACACTTGCCACTACTCTAAATTTGATGTTTAGTGTAGGTACACTATATAGTTTATAAATGTTGTAAGTTTTTACTCTTGATGAATATTTTTATCAACCATGTTGATAATGATCACCCTCTTTAAGTAGTATAGGTAGTTGTACTCTCAGTTAACCCCTAAAGGACCACGACCTAATTCGCTCTAAAACCAGTCCAAAACTGCCACTGTCAAAAAGAGACATGAAAATCACATTTTAAAGTGAATTTTGGATTTTCAACCGTAAGATCTTAAAATAGACTTCCATATAAACATGCCATCAAATTTTGGTTGCAATCCACCGCATGGATTGATAGATTTTAGTGTTTAAAGTCAAACAATGGTTCATTTTCATCCCTGCGTTGAGTAGATCAGCTGACTTTGACTTCATTTTGTATCAAATTTTTGCATTGTACAGGGTCTAAATCTTTTACCATTGTCTTCAGCATGATGCTATTTCCCAACACACCAATTTTTAGAGGTAAAAAAGGGGTGTAGCATATTCAAATCAAGTGTGCAAGGAGTGGAGGTTCAAAAATTGCCATTTCACGTTTTATTTTTTTGTGAACTACGTATGTATTCAAATGATAATCCAAACGGTCAATAAGAAGGTTTTCACCATATATTGTTGTTGGAAAAAAAAAAAGTGAAAAATATGAAGATCTCTAGGTTTTATGTAGAAAAGATGAAGTTTTTTTCCCCGTTGCCCAACAATGTGTGAAAATGTTTGACTTGGAATAAAATGCCTTTTTACACTAAAGACAAGAATTTTTTTTGAAATTTTCTAAATAAGGAAATATTCTTTATATGTGTGAAAAATCTCAATGTCAATAGAAACTTTTGTCAAAATTTTTGGAGGTGCCCGAAGTCCCACTTTTGGCTTTAAGTGGTACTAACTTTCAAACCACAAATCCAAAAAAAGATTAAAAAAATCCCCACGAAGCTCTTATAAGATCCTATCTTGAAAAAAAAAATCAATTAAAAAGGATTTTTTTTCAAATTGTAGGTACATGCCCAAAATCCAAAATGACCCCGGGGGGACGTTTGGTTCTTTAGGGGTTAAAAATCTTCATCAAAAGTAAAAAGTTATAGCGCTTTCAAATCATAATGTACCACTACACTAAACATCAAATTCAGTGTAGTACCACTTCTAGGTCTTGGATTTGGCAAATCATGATCTGACTTACATTTTAAAAAGGCAACATTAGCGAGTTAAATGCTATAGAAGCCCCTCTTGATGTCAACAATTTTTTCTCCCTAATATCCTTTTACACCAAGCCTCTATTAATTTTATGGATCTTGTCAATTGTCTGCCCTTGAGATTCCATTGTGGTCCCATTGTGATCCCATGGCGAGGGCCATTGCACTGACAATTCGGGAAAGAGTCCATTTTTAATCACTTTGTATTTCAGAGCTCTGAGCAAGAGGAGGTACAGTAGGAGAACTGCAATGCACGTGAAGTAAATAATATTTGAATGTGCCCCCTCGATAAACCAAGCCGTGGATAAAATTTGAGTGAGCCTGCTCGAAAGTCAAGCTGTGGGTTGCACCATAGGTGCTAAGGTAAACCCCCTATAACCGATAAGTTAAGCAATGTGCATGTACGGAGAGACTACATAATAATATATAAGAGCCACTAGAATTACAATTTCAACCCAAGAGATTTCATTTTTTTCCAACAAAATGTGATTTAAGGTAGAGGCACCCAATTCCAATCACTTTAGCCAGTTGGGGGACTCAAATGACATTGTATGTCTAAAACATGTATGTAGAAAGATGTGGAATTAGGAATGAAACTCAACAAATATTTTTTCAAATTCAATCTCGAAGATTTGGAATTGATATAGAATTTAAAAGCCCAAAAAACACCGGAGCCCATAATCAAACTGTAGAGTAGGTGAGATTTAGTGCCCTCCTTTGTCCAATGCCAATAAGTGAGAGTGAGTAAAAGAGAGAAGACATGCCATGGATAACCAACTCATGGAGGGTACCCAATGCCGATCGGCCTTGATCGACTTCCGAAGCAATGCCACCAATGAGAGCTCAATTGAAGTGGAGCAATCCAAAATTGCACACTTCATGACCCAATGCCGATAATGACTATTATTTTCAGATTTAGAGTTATCGGTTTTGGGTCACTCCATGCACCATTTCAAGCATTTGCCATTTTCATGCACCATGCCATGCATACTCTACTCATCAGATTTGGGTGGCCGATCGGAATTGGGTGCCTCTACCTTAGTTGTGAATTTCCAAAGTGTGATGTCATGTTTAGCCAGTGACTACTTAAAGGTATCCCTCTAAGCTCCAACCAAAAACATAGGTCCTAACTAATAGCAAATCTTCATGTAGAGTCGAATGGGTGGTAACTGTTCAAAGTAATCAATGAAGTGGTTTGACATTAGACTTTGAGAGAGATACAACAATTGCAATGAACGAATTTATATTGATTGCTAAGCCTAACACTAAACCTAATAACTGTAGTTTTGTGAAGCCAACGAGATTTGTCAACCCCCCCCCCCACGAGTGTAGAACGTGAACTACTCTATTGTCTGTGTAATTATACAAGAAGAGTTGAAGAGAGGAGATGAGACTCGATCATCTATGCTCATTGGAAGGAATCTGAAACCCTGATTTAATGTGTCTTTGTACAAGGGCGGTGCGGAATTTGGTGGGTACTAGAGTTGGGAGAGGGCCTTATCTCAACTACGAGTTTTAGAGGTGGGAGAGATAACACCTAGAGCACCTCTATGTTGCTTAAATTTGATGTGGGGAAGGGCTTCTATAAAAATGTCTACCGGTTGATCGTGAGTGGATATATAATTTAAGCAAATTTCCCCCCTCAAAAGCTTCTCCCGTATAAAGTGGTGGTGGACCTCAACTTTTGTAGTCTTAAACTCCCTCTATGATACAACTGTAACACTCCATATTGCAACACTTTGAGACCCCTACTTTGTCATATTACAGAGGGAGTAAATGCATTGGAAACATGTTATTATGCTAGGAACAAGTTGTGAACGCTCTAGAACATGGCATCACAAATTAGGGTTCTTCTTTCCCTGCCCCCCCCCACACTAAACTCCAGCACTCTGTTACACTCTCTAGCCTCGACAACATGATGAGCTTCATCTAGCCTTGAAGGTGAGAGTTCAAGCATCATTATGATGTCTTCCGCGTTAGAGAACTCTAGACACCTTTTTTGTACGTAATTGCTAGACTTGTTACTTGAGGATTTTTAATGTGATATTTGCAATGTTATGAAGTTTGTACAAGCTATTCACAATTTGTGTCTTGTGCCTTTGGTTTCATCGATATTTTTTGACAACCTTTAGGCACCTATAATTGTGCATTATAATAAAACCTCAATAATACAACATTTGGGTTCAGACTATGTCATACTAACGATTAGAAGATGATTCAAGTTTGGTATTTCAGTGAGTATTTCCAGTTGTATTTCATAGGGAAAAGCAGAAAATTCGGACTGACATTGTGGATCGGTGGCCTGAATGTCAACTTGCAGGAAAACAGCAAACGAGTCACAGGATGCTCGCAAATTGGTGGTCCCACAGCATTGAACTTTCGTGGTGCCAGCTACACCTACAATATGGTAATGAAAGTCAGTTTCGACCGACTGACATGATCCACCAGCCACTCATCAGTGTCCGGCTTATGGCTCATCTAACCACGGGTTTGGGAATGTGCTGCTGTAATCTTCATCCCAGAGAACTTTACTTGCAAAGAATAACCAGAAACAACACAACCGGACCACTGACTTTTGAAATAAATTTTTACTAGGAGCACAACAATCTATACTACTAAAAGAGGGGATCATAGTGGACATGGTCGGTAAAAATATTCATCAAGAGTGAAAACTTATAGCATTTACAAGTCATTTATTGCCCATGACACTAAACATCAAAATCAGTGTACCAAACAAATCTAGATCACCCTATCATCTTGTCTATTGCACACAACCTTGAAAGAACCCCAATTGGTGGAGAATCCGGTTGCAACATGGATCGTGCTTTGAGTGGTGTTGGCCGTCACGAAGCAACCCCACGCTACTCACCTACAATCTGTTAACTCTTGCCAAATCAAGCTCTGCATCTTATATGTGCTCCATCACTCGCAATTGTAGACCCAATTGTTCCTGGTGATCCAAATGGACCATAACGTGATGCCTCTCATCAAGAGCCAAATGCCGCTGATGCATCTAAACTTTATGGAAAGCCTAGTCGCGAAGATGACATGCCGTAGGTTGGGCTTCTTCCAGAGCGGGCTGTCAGGGTTTCCCTGTTGTGTCGAGGATCCTAATAATGTAGTCCGACGCTGAGATTGCCTGAGGACATTTGCAAAAGTGGTGACAAATTTGTAGGATCACAAAATGGCTATCAATGGTCCGAAATGACCCTAAACTACCTGGATGATAGGGTGAGATACCCAAAGACATGTGGTTACGAGTTCGAGTCTCTGTGGATTCACAACCTCACAAAAAAATCTTCTCCCACTAGACGGGATTTAGCCACAAGTTGCCAATATTGCAACTTGTGTGTGCCAAAAAAAATAAAACGAAGAAGAAGAAGAAAAGAAAAAGAAAAAGAAAACAAAACGGCTGTCAAAACGGCGTTCCTTCTTTGCGGGTGCACAGTCGGTAAATCCAACCTGGACCGTGGCACACAAGTCAACATGGCGACCTGTTCATAACTGTTCTCATCACCACACTCCTCAGAATCCATCCATACGGCGATGGATCAGCGGCAAGTGATCCGGACCGGCTTTTGACTCCGGGATTCGTGACATGTCGTATTGCTTCTTCTTCATATTGTGAGTAAGTCCACTCTTGATGCCGTTTCTGCGGCGCCAACTTGCTCCACCTTTCTCATATTCCACCTCGCAACTGTAGACGCTATTCTGTGTGTGTGTGTGTGTGTGTGTGTTGGTTCCAGGATCTGTCTAGAACTGTCTAGAACTGGTGCACTAGAGTAGTCTAGCTCGGTGCGCGCCGAGCGGTGGGTACGCGCACTAGGTTTGCTTGCAGTTTGTTGTGGTGGTTGCTAGAGTTCCGTATTCTTCGCTCTGGGTCTCAGGGTTGCGCATGATCCGTAGTAGTGCTGGTTTCTTGACTTTTTGCACCGACTCTTCTGTGGCCGGGTTCAGCAGACGTTGCAGACTGACTAGCACCGCTTTGTTGCATTTTGAGCTTGGATTCACTCCTTTCTCGAGTTTCGGAGCCAAGCTTCGGTGGAGGGAGATAACTGGGATCACGATGGTTTGAACTTCCAGGTGCGTTGGGAGGATTAAGCAGAATCTAGAACCTACTGGGGTGTATTAGTCTCCAGGTGCCCACACATCACTTCCTCTTTGGACTCTTTGTCGAGAATTCTTCTGTTTTTTGGGGAATGGTGCGAGTAAGGTGGTGAAACTCTTTGATGTGTGGTGTTGAAGCAGGGGTTGTAGCGATCATCATGCGATGAAGATGTTGCATCATCAGCGGGGAGTCCGTTTGCGAGCGTCGCTGTAGGGGGTGGTGGAATCCATTCCGGCAGCAACTTCTCCGACTGGAGATTCACCGGGAGGAGCGCTAGGTACCGCCAGGGAGGCGGTCAAAATGCCGCATGGGGATCTGCAAGTGTACTTGGAGGGCGCCCTCAACATCAAAAACACCGCCTTCATCGGTACCTTCCAACTCCATCTCAGCCCTATTTTCCTAAAATGAAAGCAAGAGATTAGAGTGAAGCGAAAGCATCTGATAGAGGACCTTCAAGAGAGTGATGGCAGCAACTCTGATGGTTCAACTTTCCGCCGTACGTTTTTTTTTCTGAAATGGGCAATGTGAGTGAAGAAGTTTCAACCATGACGGGATCAGAGGCGATGATGTTAGATTTTATTTAAGCCTGCATAGATTGAGACGTAATTACTTGGCACACAATTGATGACGATGTTGTTGTTGACAGGCAAGGGCAGTCCGTATTGCATTCTCACAGTGGGCGCGCAATCATTCAAATCCAATGTAGCCCAAGGTGAACACTCTCGGGCATCCCACATGATGCTCTAAATCTTTCAACTTAGGTTTAATCTGTCAAATTTCATTAGAATATTTAGAAGTTACATCTTAAAATTCTGTCAAATTTTACCAGATTCAGGCCCACTTCTTTTAAGTGTACCGTTGGTCTATGATGTTCTGCACAATCTACTCAGTCCAGTCGCTGGTCTGAAGTGAGCCTCGGTGCAGGCAATTTTACATTTGATGTGTGTCTAATCTTCTAGAGATAAAGGCAAGGCGACTTTACATTTGATGTAGACTGTCAAATTTCACTTGGTTACTGAACACGGAGCTCAATGTGCAGAGGGAGGGAGCAAGCCATACTGGAACCAGACGTTCAATTACAAGATTGATCGGAGCACCAACGACCTTAAGATCCAGATCATGGCCAAGAATGCGTTGCGCGACGGCGATCTGCTCGGCGAGGCCCAGTAAGCTTTTGTACATTCTGGTTAAATCAACACTTGTAGGAACCTGCTATGAATACGAGAAATCTGGTTTCAATCACACTTTGAACGTGGCTTCTCTTCCAAAATAACGTGGTATTCTCCAGGCGATTCTAGTACTGTGAATGATTTCATTGCGACTTTGTGACAATCTGGACTAACTTTGGAATCATGGTTGATGATATTGATTGGTTTCCAGTTTCTCCTTCGTGGAAGTGTTTCGAGAGGGCCACACCGTGGCCATCGCTTCGTACCCAGTGATCCGCGCCAATAAGCGTCATGGGGACATCAGACTCGGCTTCCAGTTCTTTGCCAAGAAGGTGTGTTGTGCTTCCAGTACTTCTCCTTGTGTGCAAACAGATTGGTAGTTTTAAGGTAGAGGTATCTGACTAGGTTTCACCCATCTAAACTGGCCACCTAAAAATAAATATGATAACTGTCCTCCCCAACTTACTTCCTTCATAAGTATCACTACATCTTACCACTGTAGGTAACCATATCCAGGAGAGGTCTATTGTGCTGTGCATTTTCAAACATGATCAGAAATCATGTAGGAGAAATCCTATGTGTTAAAATTTGATGTAAAATGATTTCGTTGACTAATGCTAACTTGTAAAAGAATTAAAACACAAATGTACTTGATTTTTATCACTTATTCTGGACTAATGAGGTATCTCTACTGTAGAATCTAACTAGCGTATTAATTTTGTTGGCAGAGACCGGCACATTTGGAGCCATCGCCGGGGCCATTGTTCCAGACGAACCGGCGGCCTCCGGTGCTGAGCCCCGTCACAAGCGACCGCATAGAAGACAACTCTAACGATGGCTCCAGCAGGCGGTCCGACTTCGATTCGCCAGGCCGTTCATATCGCCAACCTTGTAGGACACCTCCTAACCTTAATCCATTGCTTGTGTCTAGAGTTGCTTGTTTGGTCACATAAAGTTTGAATGAGATAATCTTCTCTTTTTACTCCTCTCTCTTTGAATAGTTATGAGATCAATAGAAGAGCTTGGTGGTGGTAGTAAGGTAAAGCGTGGTGGTCTCTAAACTCAAGGCAACACCAGTTGTAGCCGTTTTCGAGAGATAAGAAAGAGTTCGCATGAATTCACAACCTGATGAACTTGAACCGCCTTTCTCTGGTTTTGAGAACTGCATAGAGGTGATGTTAACTACTCGCATCTGCTGTGCAGCTCACGATTTCGACTACCGCCCCGAACGACGCGAGTCCATGCCCGCCGACCTCCACCGTCCTCAACCCCCTCCTACCCTGCTCCACCACGCCCGCTCCGTGCCCACCCCAGCCCACACTTTGCCACCGCCCCGTCCCATGTCACCACCTGCTGCACCTCCCTTCGACAGAGAGCAAAGAGACCAATGTGCCCCTGTAAGAGACCAATGCGCCCCTGTAAGAGACCAAGGCGCCCCTGTAAGAGACCAAGGCGCCCCTGTCTGGCCCCCGAGACGCCCTCAGGTAACCGATCAAGGCTCAAACCATCGTCCAGGCTCACATCATGACGATTCAGGTCATGGAGGATCAAGTCATGACGGTTCAGGTCATGGAGGATCAAGTCATGAAGGTTCAGGTCACGGAGGTTCAGGTCATGGAGGTTCAGGTCATGGAGGTTCAGGTCATGGCAGGCGTCCTTTGTATGTTCCACAGGCCCAGAACTATGGAGCATCACGTGGGGGTCCTGTGGGATCTGCTCTGAGGCCAGCGTATGGAGGGAGGGATGAGATTCCTGTGGCACCGGCAGCGCATCTCAACACGCCCAACCAGATGATGCCTATCCGGGCGCCGGCGCTGGACCGCGACTACTCGTTTGCGGACGAGCCTTCGATGACGGATGCGCCGTCTCCGGCCGCCTTGTCCAACTTGCCCCAAGTGGCCACCATCCCCACGGCGGTCTTCCCCGTGGTGGACTGCATGGAGATTGCGTATCCGGCATCCTTAGCGTCTGTGGCGGCGGTCCCAAAGAGCATCGACGCTCCAGCAGCCAAAGTGGCGCCGAGTGCGCTTGCTGAGGATGATGACGAGGACAAGCCGTTGTATGTCAGTTTGCGCCACCGGATGCGACCGGAGAGTTCGGGAAACACGGAGTCCGCGGAGTCCGAAGCTGGCTCGTTGCATTCCAGGCGCTCCAGCTTGTCCCATGACCCTGGCTTCATGAACCAGTCCAGGTCTGCACAGCTGGCGGAGATAAAGGACTCCGATGCGGAATCTGAAGGCTCTCGCCACTCACGGCGCTCGCGGCTCTCGCGACGGTCCGGTGAGCTTGAGCTCGTGGAAACGCAGAGCCGCGGACAAGTTGTGGAGGTGCCCCAGGTTACACTAGAAACTGCAGCTGGTGCAACATACTACGGCCCTCCTCCTCAGTATCAGCCACAACCTCAGCTTCAGCCCCGACCTCTGAATTCCCGGCCTGATGGACCTCAGTACCAGATCAATCCACCGCGTTTTCTGAATCCCCGGCCTGATGGACCTCAGTACCAGAGCAATCCACCGCGTCCTCTGAATCCCCGGCCTGATGGACCTCAGTACCAGAGCAATCCACCCCGTCCTCTGAGTCCCCGGCCTGATGGACCTCAGTACCAGAGCAATCCACCGCGTCCTCTGAATCCCCGGCCTGATGGACCTCAGTACCAGAGCAATCCACCCCGTCCTCTGAGTCCCCGGCCTGATGGACCTCAGTACCAGATCAATCCACCGCGTCCTCTGAATCCCAGACCGATGCAAATGCACCCGAACGGGTTTCCGGGCCCGTCCCCAGCGCCGGCCCCAGGCAACATGCTGCCCACTGCACAGATGATTCGTCCGCCGGGTCACTTGCTTCCGGGCGGATATGGCCGTCAGTCCCAACCTCGAGGGCCGCGGCCCATGATGCAACCACGCCCGGGGATGCGGCCCGTGGCGCCGTCGAACCCTCAGTACAGACCTGGAAACCAGCCTCAAGAAGCCAAGCAAGCGGCCAGGAAGAATGCAAGGGGCGAGCCGTTGCAGGTACATCCACACTTGTGACATCTCATTAAATCACATTTTCGTGACAATCTGTAACATATTAGAGCTGAATATTTTGAGTTTACAAGCAGTCCACTTCTCGACTGATGTACCTCTATGCAGTAATTAGTTGGTCGATACTGAGGCAATGAAAACAACGTTGTAAACTTGTGAAAGTTGCCTGTGGTAATTCGCCTTCTTGGTTGTAGGGTCGCCATATGAATAAAGGAGGTCGCGGTTTTGCGGCACCAAAAGGTTCAGATCAGCATGCTTATGATCAGGACAGTTCCGACTCTGATACTGAGTCCGAAGACTCTGATACCGAGTCGGAAGGCTCGAATGCCAAATCCTCTAATGTCACCCGTGTTGCAACTGGTCCTCTAAATCCACGCCCTCAGTATCAGCCTCAATTTGCGCCCGATGAAGGCGAAAGCAGTGACTCGGAGGAGGAAGAGGACGATGATCCTCCAGCACAGCCTTCTAGATTTAATGCAGGTGAAAGCAACGATGGTGTTCAAAGTGGTGGCGGATTTGCAATCAGTCTGAATGTTCAGACTGAAGACAGTAACTCTGGATTTGATCAGCAGAGTGTGACAGTTGAGAGAAGTGTGTCGGTAGAGCAGACTGTTTCTGTAGAGCAGACTGTTTCTGTAGAGCAGACTGTTTCTGTAGAGCAGACTGTTTCTGTAGAGCAGACTGCTTCTGTAGAGCAGACTGTTTCTGTAGAGCAGACTGTTTCTGTAGAGCAGACTGTTTCTGTAGAGCAGTCTGTTTCTGTAGAGCAGACTGTTTCTGTAGAGCAGAATGTTTCTGTTGAGATGCAGGCTTCGTACGAGGAAAGTTTGGAAGTGGAGAGATCTTATGAGGTCGAGGCTTCGTATGAGCAGAGCGTGGAAGTAAAGGCTTCTTATGAGGAGAGTTATGAGGCAGAGGTACAAGTAGAAGCGTCTTATGAGCATAGCTATGAAGCCGAGGTGGAAGTTGAGGAGAATTATGAAGAGAGGTATGAAGTGGAAGCATCTTACGAGGCAGAGGTGGAAGCTGAGGCCTCTTATGAAGAGAGGTATGAAGTGGAAGCATCTTACGAGGCAGAGGTGGAAGCTGAGGCCTCTCATGAAGAGAACTATGAAGTGGAAGCATCTTATGAGGCAGAGGCGGAAGCTGAGGAGAATTATGAAGTGGAAGCTGAGGAGAATTATGAAGAGAGCTATGAAGTGGAAGCTGAAGAGAATTATGAAGAGAGCTATGAAGTGGAAGCTGAGGAGAATTATGAAGAGAGCTATGAAGTGGAAGCTGAGGAGAATTATGAAGCAGAGGCGGAAGCTGAGGAGAATTATGAAGCAGAGGTGGAAGCTGAGGAGAATTATGAAGCAGAGGTGGAAGCTGAGGAGAATTATGAAGCAGAGGTGGAAGCTGAGGAGAATTATGAAGAGAGCTATGAAGTGGAAGCATCTTATGCGGCAGAGGTGGAAGCTGAGGCCTCTTATGAAGAGACTTATGAAGCAGAGGTGCAAGTGGAAGCATCTTATGCGGCAGAGGTGGAAGCTGAGGCCTCTTATGAAGAGACTTATGAAGCAGAGGTGCAAGTGGAAGCATCTTATGCGGCAGAGGTGGAAGCTGAGGCCTCTTATGAAGAGACTTATGAAGCAGAGGTGCAAGTGGAAGCATCTCATGAGGAGAGTTATCAAGCAGAGGTGGAAGTTGAGGCGTCCTACGAACTGAGTTATGAGGCAGAGGTGGAAGTTGAGACATCTTACAAGGAATCCTATGAGCAGAGCGTGGAAGTTGAGACATCTTACAAAGAGGAGGTCTCGTACGAAGAGGAAACTACATACAAGGAATCCTATGAGCAGAGCGTGGAAGTGGAGACCTCATACGAGGAGACGGTGACAACTTCTTACCAAGAGACACAGAACGTGGAGTTGAATTACAGTGTGGAAGTGAACACTTCATACGAAGAGAACGTCACAGTCACAGAGCGTCAAGTGACGTATGAGGAGGATGTGACTGTGGACCAGGGAGCCAATCCAGCAGAAGAGCCCGGATTTACATTATCACTCGGCTACACCTGCAATGAGCAGCCTGCGGGAAATGATATTGAGCCTCATACTGCACATGTGAAGGACAAAAAGCGTTCCAAGTCATCAAGCTCAAGCTCAAGCTCCTCATCAGAATCTGACAGTGAGGAGGAGCCTCCTCAACAAGAAGCTAACCTCAGTCCTCCGAGATACATTCCGGGAAGAAGGAGAGGTACAAGCCCAGGGTATGGAAATGTGGGTTCCAAACAGGATGATAGAATTAGCAACTGGCTGGAAGAAACTGGGCCTGTGCATCCTCGTCCAGGCAGAAGACCATCTGGGCCTCAGGCTAGACAACCTCCTGCCTATGATTATGACCCATCTTATGACCAGAATTCACATGATAACAACCAAAATTATCCAACAAAAGACCAAAGACCCAGAGTTAGAGCTAAAAACCAAGGTTATGGTCAACAAGGTTCTGGCCAAGGTTATGTTCAACAAGGTGGTAACCAAGGTTATGGTCAACGAGGTGGTGACCAAGGTTATGGTCAACAAGGTGGTGACCAAGGTTATGGTCAACAAGGTGGAGACCAAGGTCATGGTCAACAAGGTGGTGACCAAGGTTATGGTCAACAAGCTATTGACCCAGTTTACGGTCAACAAGTTGGTGGCCAAGTTAAGCAGGCTGTGCCGGGGACTCCTATCAATAAGACTGGCAAGAAGGTGGTGAAGAGTGTGAACAATGCGTTGAAGGGGTTCATGAGGGGGCTTTCCAATGTTGGGAATAAAATGGTGCCTGCTGGTGCTGCTGCTGCTGTGGTTGGAGAGGCGGTCAGGCAGTTTGCGGAACCTGGTGCAGAAGATGGAGGTGAGATTTCCTTCCAGTATGATATTGCTTTTCCAAGATGTGCATTGCTTCTATCTATGTGCCCAACTGTGAGCTCGTGTTATCTCCTAGTAGTGCTATTTTAAGTTGGAACATGTTTTTACGGCAAGTAAACTGTGATGTCTTTTTTGTTGTTGTACTTGGAATGAATTGATATCTGTGAGGTTACAACAGTAGTTGGAGTTTAAATTGATGTGATTCTAGGGAGCTCTCTCGTGTTGGAGTTTCAGCTTTGGTAGCAAATGTTGTATATGTTGTTTCTATTTGGATGTTTAGGAGTTATAGTTCGGATTGTTGAACATCTCCATGTAGGTGTGGAGAACATGTTGGTGGCTGCCGCAGCAGCAGCAGTTGTAGCAGGTGTGGCTTCACAAGGACAGGGTCAAACAATGCAACCTGGATATGCACGAGGTAGAGGAAGAGGGTCTCCTCATGGTATGGGTCGTGCACCTGGAGGAGGAGCTCCTGTCCGGGGTCCTATGCCTCGAGGTCCGCGGCCAATGATGGGTGGGCCACCAAGAAGACCACCTATGGGAGGGCCATATCCCGGGCCTCCAAGAGGTCCTCGCATGGGAATGCATCCAAGGGGTCCTCCCATGGGAACGCATCCAAGGGGTCCCCCCATGGGAGGGGCACCTAGACCAGGAGGATTTCCCCGGGGTCCACCCATGGGAGGGCCTCCTCGAGGGCCACCCATGATGAGAGGGCCTCCTCGAGGTCCACCCATGATGACTGGGCCACCTTCAGGCATAAGAGGTCCACCTAGGCCTCCTCCACAAGGTTACTAAGTTTGTCATAGTTGATACCCAAGCTTTTCAATTGACTTCAACGTCAAGAGCAAGACGTAATGATTTTGTTGTGAAAATTAGAGGTTCTCTTAATCCATATGTTTTTTCATGCACTGAGCTGAATTTGTTGGTTCAGCTATGATGTCTGCTGTAGTATTTTTAAGTTAGAAGAACATTAAGAAAAGAGCACCTCAAATGTAGAGTGTAAGTCCACTGAGGTGATAGTTTACACAAGACAAGTGAATTACATAATTCTTGTGGCCCATGTCATGGGCCATTCTCTTCCAAGTATTTATTCTGTGGACATGGCTGGAATTGTGCCCCTCATTGTGTATTTTGCAAGACCCCTGGTCATCCTATTGCTAAGTCCTGGATCTGCACATTTTTAAAAAATTTTTTTTGGGCACAAAAACAAAACGAGTTCGAATTGCAAAAAACGGAACCAAACAGACACCAGGCGCGCCAAGGCTGGCAGCACAGAGCCAGGAAAAACAAACTAATGAAACTCCCCAACCCGCATAACCTGGTTGTCCACTCTCGTGCACAAAGCCTTGTTGCAACCTCACTTGGAGTCAAAATTGATTGCAGCTTTGAACTTGTTCATCTCCGAGTTGACCGTGCGGATCCTGTCCCACACAATCCCTGGATCTGCACATTCACTGTCAACAATTGACATAGATGTATGCTGCCCAAAATCCATGGATGTGTTTATTATAGACCATATTTCCAATCTTAAAATGGTGTTCAACATAGAAGAATTTCTTTCATTTTTTAAGTTGGTGCATTCCTGTGTTCACTCTACAGTTTCTGACAAGTTTCCTTTGCAGCATATCAAATATTTAAAAGAATTGTTCTATGCATATTTGTTCCATATTTACTCAAAGGTCATAGTGAATACCGGTAGTTAGATTTGTATTCTGAAAACAAAAGAATTTTCCCGAGAGTGCTTCCCGAGGAGGGAAAAGAGGATGTTAGAGGAGCCAGACAAGGTAATATCTTTTTATGCACCAAAACAAATGTCAAATATTCCATACTCCCGTTTTCTGCATTTACGAAATGCATGAGTAGTAATGGCAATCAAAGCTCTTGGGACCTACCCCATACAAGCTAAATTCCATGTAGTACCCCAAGTTTCCAAATAGTTGACCGGTGGAGCTCAGGTGGAACGGTGGAGTTGGGGTGGAATGATGAAGTTGCGGTGGAACGGTGGAGTTGGGGTGGAATGATGAAGTTGCGGTGGAACAGTGGAGTTCAGGTGGAACAGTGGCCCAGGGCGAACTGGATCCCTCGTTAGGGAGTACCACAAAGGCCAATATGTTGTTACAAAGGCTACAAAATGTTGTTTAGGGTACCCTGGTACCCGTCCCAGCACTCGTGTCGGATATCAATAGGCACGCAATCTTGTCCGGATATCCACACGTATTTGTATGGATACCGATGCTTTTTGTACAAATACTTGGCCGCCTGGATGTTGCAGTGATGTATCGTTTTTCACCGGAAAATGAAACTGTGCGTGTATTTTTGAGGACTCTGCCAATGATTTATGTTGGAACTTCTGTGCTCTCGACCCTCGTCATTCGTCCATGTAGATTGTTTCTCATCCATGTACAACTGTACATTCATTCCTCTGTGTCAACATTGACAGACTTATGTGTATATTCATTGCTTTCGGCCAAGCTTTATCAGAGCGCACTTGCGCTGCTCCTTTAGATCTAGTCGTGAAGTACTTAGCACTTTCTACATGGTATCAGAGCTGATGGTTTAGACTAGCTAGAGTGGATCCTTGAGATAGTAGAGAGAGAAGGTAGTGTCCAACTAGATCTGAGTCAAACACTGAGAGGCAAGTTGAATCGGTAGGCAATGCCACTGAAGTTGATTGTAGATCTGGGAGGAGAGAGAGAGAAGTCCTCAAGGAGGACAGTTAAAGGAGAGTCAAGCATAGTTCCCTACCTAGCAAGATCAGAGAGCAAGATGGCAGAGAACTCAGCAATAAGGGAGGGAGAGAAACTGATAGGAGACGAAAACTATTACATTTGGAGTTTGAAGATGCGAGCCATTCTTAGAGGAGAAGGAATGTGGCCCTTCACTGAAGAAGAGAAGAATCCAATGAACTTCCCAGTTGTGTTTGATTAGGAGGAGTTGATAGAAGCACAGTTTCTGAGAAGGAAATTTTTAGCATGTAGACTGATTTTATTATCTGTAGCTAATGATCTTGTGGACACTATTGCAAAACATACAGATCCAGCAAAGATCTGGGCAACACTAAAGGAGCAGTTTTCGTCGGGAGACAAGGCCCAGATCTTATCATTGATGGGAGAGATCTCAACATTGAAGATGGCAGAAGGTGGATCCATTATCGAGTACATCAAGAAGGCGAGAGAACTGTGCAACCGCCTGATTAGCATGGGGCAGACACTTGACGATATGCTTCTTAATAAGATCATTCTCAATGGCCTACCACGCTCCTACGACGGCATAGTGCAAACTTTGACGAACCTTGACACGGATCTGACATTCGCGAAGCTGAGCGTCTAGCTGACAACCGAACACAACCGACGTCGTCAACGAGACCACCTGCACGGGGAAGATGAAGCACTGGCGACAACATACGGACGTGGCGGAGTCTACGCACAAGACTAGCGTGGAAGAGGACGCGGGAGATGGATGCGAGGGAGAGGCCCTTTTGAGTACCGATCACCTTTTTGGCAAGGAGGGTATCGGCCTACTGCTCTAGGCGGGTATGGGTACTACCAATAGCCAACGGCAAGCAACACTCGACCAAATGCACCTGCAAGTTCGAACGCTGGAGTAAACCACAGGCCGCCATCGATATGCTATTGCTGTGGAAAACCTAGCCACATAGCGCGCAACTGTAGGGAAGCGCCACACAACCAGAATGAAGGTACTGAGTATGCAAACTCTGCAGAAATGTTTGATGAATATTACTATGATCCAAACTATTATTACGATCCATATCATCAGATAGGCAACAATCCGTGGTATGTTGATAGTGGTGCCACTGTACATGTAGCATCAAATGTCTCTAAGCTTGATAACCCGCCAAACTCCTCTGGTTATCATCACGTTGTTAAAACGGGAGGAGGTGAAACTCACATCGTTGAGGGAACCGGCACTTCCACTCTTCACACCAACGTAGGGGAAATAAAGCTGGATAACGTTCGCTACGTCCCGAGCATGAAGAAAAATCTTCTATCTGTTGGATCCATTGCTGATTCTGGTCACATTGTTATATTCGATAGTGCGCATTGCTGGATACTCAAGAACCACCAAGTGATTGCCACTGGCAACAGAGACGTATCGAATGGATTGTATTATTTTCAAGAAGTTATGGAAGAAGCCTTGACTGTAGACGACACCAATATTGCAGACCTTTGGCATTGTCGTCTTGGACATATAAGCTATTCAGGTTTGAGCTTCCTCTCTAAATCTCAACATGTAGCAGGAATGCCTACTATTGACGTTAATTACCGAGTATGTGCATGTTGTCTTGCCGGCAAACAACATAGAGAAAGGTTTCCAAAGAAGTCAGAAACGCGCAGCTCACGTCCAGGAGAGCGTATACACACAGATGTTATTGGACCTTTGTAGCAACCTTCATTGAGCGGATCACGCTTATCTTCACCAAGTCTTCACTGATGACTTCTCACACAAAAACAACCTTCATTGAGCGTATACACACCAAGTCTTCACTGATGACTTCTCACACAAAAGTTGGACATTCTTCCTCAAATACAAGAGTCAGACCTTTGATAGATTTCGCACATTCAAACAGAAGATCGAAGCTGAGACATGCAACTCAATAAGAGTATTACGATCTGATCGTGGAGGAGAGTATATGTCATATCAATTCCAACAATATTGCGCGAGATATGGTATACATCGAGAATTAACTCAAGCGCAAACACCTCAACAGAATGGAGTGGCAGAGCGACGGAATCGAACTCTCATGGAGCGTGCGAGAAGCATTGCTATAGAAAGCCAATTACCTGTATATTTATGGACAGAAGCGGTATCGATGGCAAACTTTCTCATCAACCGGAGCCCAACAAGGAGCAATTTTGGCATCCTCCAGAGGTCAGCTTCACTGGTAAGTCACTTGATCTTAGCAACCTGAAAATGTTTGGCTGCGTAGCGTATGTTCATGTGCCTGATAAGGACCGTAAGAAGTTGGACACCAAGACTACGAAAGGAATATTTATGGGCTATGACATGGAGTCTAAAGCGTATCGCATATATGATCCACTACGTCGGAAAGTCATCATTTCACGTGACGTTGTATTTGACGAAAGCAAGGTCGGATTTCACCACATGATACAACTGCAGTATGACAAACTACCTCGATTTGTCACAAATATCTCCTTAAGCAACAGTGACCCACCCACTGCAGCTCCAACCTTGGCATCGCAACCAACCCATGACCTTCCTACTTTCCCACCTCAAAGCTGCAGCGTTATGAATAGACAAATCAACTCCAACAGTAAGCAAGCTGCACGAGGAGCCACCACGACCACATTAGCCTCGGGATCAACGCTAGCTAAACATGATTGCCGTGAGCCTCCAAGCAGTGACGCTTCCCCGACCACGTCAGCACTCACTATCGTGCCAATTGTACGTGATCAAGTACAGCCTCTACAAGGAAGCAATACCCGACAATCTCCAAACCCGGAACAATCCAGAGTATCTCTAGTCGAGACCCAAAGCACGACCTCAACAAGTTCGGCACTCGAACATGACCGGGCCTCTGCTCAGAGCTCGCCTAGCACACAACAAGTGGTGGACATCCCCCACCAGCAACCAGCACCTGGATCCCGCTACCCGAAGCGTACAAGACATCCATCGAGTAGGCTGAAAAATTTCTGGACGTTTGCAACAGTAGAAAATGAAGAGCCAACTAGCTATCAACAAGCCATATTACACCCCGGTTGGCAAGCTGCCATTTAAAGTGAAATCAATTCTATTCTCAAAAATAAAACATGGGATGTGATAGATAGGCCAATTGATAAAAAAAACCCATTACAACAAAATGGCTTTTCAAGATCAAGAAGAATGGAGATCAAACAAAGCTGAAAGCAAGGATTGTTGCGTGGGGTTTCAACAACGCGAGGGAGTTGATTATCAAGACATCTTTGCCCCGGTGGTACTTTGGTCAACCATTAGAACCATTGTCGCTCTAGCTGCAAAGAATAATTGGCCTTTGCATCAACTTGATGTATGCACAACTTTTCTCAATGGCACCTTGAACGAGGATGTTGTGATGGAGATCCCAGAAGGTTTTCCATGCGCTGGAAACCCCCTTAAAGCTTGCCATGTCAAGTGAGCACTATATGGTTTAAAGCAAGCACCAAAGGCATGGTACTCTCGCATTAATACCTGGCTTGTCTCCCAAGGCCTGACGCGCAGCCAATATGATCCGAACCTATATTTATACTCCACAAAAGACGGCAAGCACACATTTATACTTCTTTATGTCGATGACTTACTCATTACGGGCAACGACTTTGAACGAAGAGCGTGCCTCAAAGCCGCATTTAAATTTGAATTTGAGATGACGGACCTTGGAGATGCCAATATTCATTTAGGAGCTGAAATACGCAAGTGTAGATGTGGCATTTTTCTCACTCAAACCAGCTACATACACGAGCTGCTAGTTAAATATGGTCTCACCTCCTGCAACTCAAGCCAGCTCCCGATGGATCCCAACCTCACCTTGCAGAAGGACATGGGTGCGGACACTGTTAACCCCGAACTATACTGTTCACTTGTTGGGAGTTTGATATACCTAACAAATACGAGACCAGATGTATGCTACGCAGTCAGTGTTGTCGCATGCTACATGGATGAACCCCAGATACCGCACGTCCAAGCTGCAAAATGCATTCTTCGCTACCTTCAAGGTACATCAGATTATGGGGCTCTTTTTCCCATCCCTCAATACAAAAACCCTTCACACTTATACGGATGCGGATTGGGGACGTGATCTTAACTCACGAAGATCCACGTCCGGCATTCTTCACAAATTCGGAGATGCCTCTATCTTCTGGACCAACAAGCTTCAGCCAACTGTATCTCTTTCTAGTACCGAAGCTGAATACCGCGTGTTAAGAGATGCATCAAAAAATATTATTTACTTCCGCAAGCTTCTTGAAGAAATTGGTGTCAACATACATCAACCTACACCTATATTGACAGACAATCAATCATCTATCAAACTGGTTGACAACCCAGTTTTGCACTCACGAACTAAGCACATTGGAATCCAACAACACTTTATTTGTGAAACGGCAAAAGCCAGACTGGTCCAGATTACCTTCACACCAACTGCGTCACAACAAGCGGACTTCCTTACAAAGTCGTTGAATATCAGTAAATTCCTCATCAACAGGCAAAGTACAGGGGTACTCCTATTCTCTCATCATGACTGCTCTCTTCCTGTCGTCCCATCACGTGAATATTCTTAACGCTGAGGAGTTTTCCAATTGCTCTCTCCATCGATGTTGATCCCCGAAGATGTAACATCGGTTCTCTCACTTTATGACCTCGCCTGATTCTGATATGTCATAGCAAGGGAGGGTGTTGGAACTTCTGTGCTCTCAACCCTCGTCATTCGTCCATGTAGATTGTTTCTCATCCATGTACAACTGTACATTCATTCTTGTGTGTCAACATTGACAGACTTATGTACTGTATATATTCACTGCTTTTGGCCAAGCTTTATCAGAGCGCACTTTTTGCGCTGCTCCTTTAGATCCAGTCGTGAAGTACTTAGCACTTTCTACAATTTACACTTTGGCGATATTGAAGACCACTTCGGCGCCCTTTGTTTGCTCCTTACGCCGGTCGAAATGGCGCTCAATTGCGATCGCTGCGGTCAATCAGGCTTTCAACCTCTCAGAGCAACTGTCGCCGCTGCTCGTGCTCTTGTCGTTGCGGATTCAAGCGGCGAGTAGAGAGTAGAGAGTAGAGAGCCGATAGATATTGTATTGAGGAGAAGGCGAAGAATTGAGGGCTTGGATGGAGCTTCACTTTGCGGATTTGTGCGGCGAGTGGAGACGAAGTATTTTTTAGTAAAACCTCAATGGAAGTTGCAAGTTAGTTGATACAAAATGTCAAGCTTACAAGTACAAAACCATCCATGTAGATGGGTTTAGAGGAATCGCAACAGAGCCAGGACATATCCAATTGTGTGTCAAAGAACCCAGATAACTAAACTCGGAGGTCACCAAAGTTTGTGTTTCGAAAGATGAACTACCGGCCTTCTCGGCTTCTCGGCTTTACTAGAGTATATGCATGTTTTGTTGCCGCGTGCATGCCACTATGCAAGTGCGTCGGGACATCCTCAAACACTAAACCTTTCAGCTTTGCCATTTTTGTATCCAACTCTCCAAATCTGACCCTGTAAAAGCAAGGAGTCAAGGCTAATGTGATATGAAACAGAGTACTCATGACTGAGCAAGCATTATGTACCTGAAGCTCCTTCAACGCAGTGACTGTTTAGTCAGCTTTGATCATGGCCAGTTGCACGTTCGTCTCAAGGGCTGGAATCACGGCATCGATGCCTGTGCTCTCGGCTGGAATTTCCGTGGCTCCAGGCACTCCGTTCCTCAGGTCCTCATGCACCTGTAATCATAGTTGAGTTATTTTGTCAAACACAACATCTACATACATGAGCCAACTTTTTCCTTTTTGAATGCGTGATGGAATCTGCACAACTTCCCAACCTGGTCACAATGCAATCGAATCACTTATTGTTTAGTATTGTTGTAAGTAGATTTCAAGAAGTTTTCTATGATCTCCTTCGCACATGGGAACAAGACTTCAGTCACGAACGACATGGGTGACGTTGTGGCACCGTCGATGCCAGCACAAGTACAGTACATTCTGCAAATTGACAACTTCGTGTAAACACATGAAGGATCGCATGTGCTATTCAGCAAGTACAGAACACAAGTAGACTCAATTCTAACTAGTATACTAAATTTTTACAAACTTGGATGTTTCATCTTCAACTGAATCGAAGCTGCAGAAGGTGGCGGAGACTGTGGCCGCTGATTTTGTTGATGTGGTGCGTGGCCAATCTGAAGACATAGTTGGTTTGGTGCAATCCATGGCGGAGAAAAAAGAAGATATGTTGAAACGTCAGGGTATCCGAGATTCCTATGATAGAGCTTTGGTTGAGGTTTGTGAAGGTCTAGATGTCTCCAATGGCATGGTGAAGAAGCTTCGAAGTATGAGTCAGAGATGGAGGGAAATGGTCACCATGCTCCCACTGAAACTGCTGACACTAGAGAGACACAAGCTGAGATAATTTCAATGTCACGGTTGATGGAGAAGATGAGCAAACATCTGAGGTTGACCTTGAGTCACTCAACAATAAAGGCGAGTTCTAATTCCTCCACGACGAGTCCCTGCAAGGCTGCAACTGGAATCCGCCAACTCCGACCTCCACTCTCTCAACAACTCCGCCCAAGGCTTCCTCAACGTCCTCAGCCCAATCAAATACTCATGATCAAATCCCAATTAACACGATATAAAACAACTCTTGAAGGCTTGGAATGAAACGGTAAGAGCACCCCCTCCCTGTTCAAATTAACCAACGAAGTGGTTTGACTTTAGACTTTGAGAGATACAACGTTGCACTGCAACGAATTTATGCTAATTGCTAAACCTAACACTAAACCTCAAAATTGTAGTTTTTTGAAGCCAATGAGATCTGTCAACACTCCCATCCTCCAAACCGGCGGATGGCCTGAGGGCAGAAGCGGTGAAGCGACCCACCGGGGCTTCAACAGCAGTGGGTGACATCACCGAGCAGGGCCAAGCCGCCTTCCGTGCACTACGCTGCAGGGAGGGCAACCGGCCAAGGTTGGCCGGCTGGCCTCTGCTCATTGGTTGATTTATATAGATGCGGCTCTATTGCCGTGTAGAAACTTGTATAAGGCACATAGTCTCAGCTGCGACGAGGTGTAGGTGGGGCTTGTTCTTGGCAGCTCACCATGCGGCCGCAAAACCAATCGGGCCTCTGGCCATAGAATTGGAGTCCCAGTGGCCATGCTCTAAGAAAAACTGCATGCGCGGCTTCAAATACCTCACCTTCAGTAGTTGCAGTCTACCTCATGATGGACAAAAATAACTTGGGCAGATGAGAAAATATAATTTCGAGACGGGTTGGTAAAGGGGCTACCATGATGTCTGATCACTGGCGCCACTCCGAAGGTGGCCTATGCTAGACTATGGGTAGCCTATGCATCGAGCGTGCCTACAGGGCTTGGCCTATTTGGTACATCCTACCTTGTTGCCCAAGCGTGGGAGAAACCAAGGCCAACCCCCGCAAGCCTTCGTCGGATGTCTCATCTCAGTCCTTCCCCGTGCCCCCATCTCATGCCGTCCATGGGCTTGCCTAGTTAAAACCATGTCGCCGCAGAAGCCCAACCCCCGTATTTCTTTGTGAAAGGTGGCGGATAAGCTGTTAGTTCCTTCGGCTCTGGGAACCCTTGTGAATCCTGACCGGTTGGCCTCTACTGAGGAGATCTTCAAGACGAAGGAAGACGGTGCCATCAAAGACTTGTTGGTAGAGATTTTCAACGAGTTGCGCAGCTACTTGGACAAGTCCCTTTGTGCCAAGTTGTACTCTTGGAAATCGATGTTTCCATCAAAAACAGAGGTTGGCTCAAGTTGAGTAAATAACAACTGATACGGAAAGAAACAACAAACATGATTGTTACAAACAACATATTGTTGCTAGATACTTATTTTGTTGTTATTTTGAAACTAGTGGAACACATGTCCTCTGGACACAATACTATTTTGTATTAAGTCCTCACTTCCCTCTGAATATTCAATTTTAATATTAAAGAAATTAAGTTGATAATTGGTATTGATATATTTGATACTTTGGTTAACCCTTTGGAGCTCATGAGACCCAAATGTGGACTCTGGAGGTGATAAATTTCAATTTGCATGAAATCCATGAGGAATTAGGTTGTAGAATTTGAAGTTTAGATTTGCGCATACATTACATGAATAATCTACATATATTGGATCATGGTTTGGAATTAAGGAACTCATGGAAAAGCTAGGAATACAACTCAAAATACATCAATTATACCAAAATACAATGAATATCATGCCACATACTATGTTGTATTTCATACACATGGAAAATGATTTTGGTCTTCAATTTTGATTGAAACTTGCTTTAAAAAATTCTTCATTGTTTTGTGATTGTTGGTCTCTCTCACTGCATACCAAACTTTTGTTGTAATTCGTATAAGTTTGAAACATTTTTGTATACAATCAAGTAGACAAAAGTAAAAATTCATCAATATTCATGTATAGATGTTTTCTTCACGTATGATATGTCAATGCAAAGCTATCAACCTAGTGCACATGTGAACCTCTTTTAATCAAAGTACAAAAATTCTTAGGAGAATCTATCAATGGGTAAACTAGTATACCCTCCAAAGTCCACAATTTTCATTACCAATATACAATAACTTTAATTACTATAATCTATTCCATTAACAACAGGATGTTGTGCAAATTTTCCCCAAAGTTAAGGTCATGGTTTGAGTTCAAATTTGTAAGGTTAGATACTAAAACTAGGCATAAAATTTCCATCAAAGTTAGTTCAATGAAAACAATTAGCACATATGATCTTGGTTTTGCAGGAACATGAACTAGGCGCCAAAGGTTAATTTGATATCATGTATTTAAGAATATCCTTCAGATTTAGGAGTTTGTTATATCTTTTTTTCTATATATATATAAGAGCCATAAGAAATCTAATGCTTTTAAATATTAAAACATGCTTTTACTTTCCACCTCCAAACTGCCACTTTGAGATGAGATATTATTAGACAACTTCTTCTTCTTCATATTATTAGACTTCTTCTTTTTCTATATATTATTAGACTTCTTCTTCTTCATATTATTAGACTTCTTCTTCTTCATATTATTAGACTTCTTCTTCTTCTTCATATCATTAGACTTCTTCTTCTTCTTTTTCATATTATTAGACTTCTTCTTCTTCTTCTATCACTATTTTCTTTTAATTGTTGGAGCTTCAGGTACAGTCCTCTCTCAAAACAAAGAAAAACATCATCTTCCATTGAATTTAGTATTGATATTGCTCAACAAAAACTAATTATGGAAATTTAATCATCATACTAGTTATATTGGACAACCCCTATGATTTGGGCTACAAAAAATAGTTTGATTTGTATGTGCTTTTCACGGCTTCTCGCTTGTGCACCTAATGTAGGACAACCCAAAACAAACCGGCAACCCAATACCACACCCTTCTATACCCTTCCTAGATTTCAAGGAGGAGATGTAGGTGGTCATCACATCACTTATAAATTTATTGGTCAATGCATAAGTCATGTAAAGACGGGCTATATTTCCTCCCTAGAATCTAGAAAGGATATAGAAAGGAGGACTCTTCACAATAATGGCTGTAAGGCTCCTAATTTTGTGCCTTCGGACTTTTTGGATGATGTGAAATAGCTAGGTTTTAGCATAAAACTGATGGATACAAGAGGGAAGAACCTAAGCTGTAAGGATGACCATTCCAAATCTTGTGTAGAAATTTGTTCCAATGTGCTCGAATGTTGCTCTACTTGTGAGTAAAGAGATATTTGTTGTTTCTTTCCATACCGATTGTTGATTGCTCTTTTATTTATTTATTTATATGTATAAACAAAAAGTATAGATGAAGAAGTGTTGGATGAATGATATCTTAATCATATGTCTTGTCGCCCTTAGACTGTTGGGCTTGTATCCTTGCCAAGCGTTGCCGAGACTTTGCTCTATTATAGAATTAGAACTTTGGTTCAGTATACAATAGAATCAAGACTACAAAATCAACAAAATTAGTGGCTCAAAATCAGGTAGGCCCTTGCCTCCCCTTGCAGGGTCGCCTTCTAGCGCGTCGCATGATGGCTAAGGGTCGAACCCTATTTACAACTTGCCCGCCCATAAGTTGGCCCTCGCCCCTTGTCTCGAATCCGCCTATCGCACTTGCCTTGTCCATGGCTGAACGCTCATGTCCCAAAACCATGTGTTATCGTTGAACCCTGTCCCAAAATTCCCTATTGCCGAATTTGCCCTCATGTGAACCCAGTGTCCGTTGGTCATTGTCCCATCATAGCCCCTTGTTGTCCCATCATAGCCCCTTGTTGTCCCATCATAGCCCCTTGTTGTCCCATCATAGCCCCTTGTTGTCCCATCATAGAGCATCCAGAGGTGCCTTTGCAATGCACTGCTGCAGTCTCAATTCAAGCACAATTTTTGTCTCCCATTGTTGCCTACTTTATTTTGTGCATCTCCATCAATTAAAGTTTTCATTGCCCGGCGTGAGGTATGTTCTGTAGTGACTTATATCATGTGAAATTTACCTTCAATTTTTGTGAGAGTTTGTTTGTTTTTTTATTTCGTTTGTTATTTGTTAGTTATTTTGAATTTTCGTTTGTTACTTTGTTAATATTTTGAAAAATCTTCTGCCTTTTTTTTTGGGTCGATAATACCACATTTATGTATAAATTTGCCAGACGTTACATTATCAAACATGTCACACCTTGTTAATATCACACTTCTCAGTGAAACAGAGGGTGTGAAATTATCATGGTAAGACTGTAAAGACATAAAATGGATATTTTTAAAAGTCAATCAGTTTTTTCCTTTATTAGAGCATGGTCGAAGTTAAGTACAAAAATAAAAGTAGTAAAGTAAAAGTAGTAAAGTAAAATAAAAACATCCATAAGTGAAAGGACAAAGCTTGAGGACAACGATATAACCTCTTATTATATATATAGGGATTGAAGTATGAAAATATATTATCACAAGGACACGAGTATGCCCTTGATCATTTTAATTCAAGGAGACGCACCTATGTAGCAAAAGAACAAAAGTGCACATCAACACAAATTACACTAATCTAGCTGAAACCCACAAACTAAAAAAAACTGGTCCAACGACAAACTTTGTTGCAGCTATGCTGCTATTTCAAGAGACGAAAATACATTGACCCCAAAGTGGCGGAATCCACCCAGAAACGGAAAGCAGGAAAATAGTTTCTCACAACGGCATTGTCCACCAAAAACTAGCACCTAAATCCAAAGGTATCTACCACTCCATCTTCCATCTCTACTCCCCTGTTACATATTACGGCTCTCTCCAGATCCACAGGCGGCGGTTTTACATCCCTTCCCGGAACTCGTCCGCCAACGGCTTCTTTCCATTTTCCGCTGCTGGAGTCACGCCGGTTGATACGTTGGTTATACTCAGGTAATACTAGCATGATACCATGTTGATACCGAGGTGCTGCGTTGGTGAAACGGGTCCACGTGAACGTCGAAAAGAGATGGCTCCCTTCTCATAAAATACACCTCGATCAGAGCATTAGTTGCGTTGCGTACGGTTTGATCTCATGTCAGCTGCGATTTCTGTCTCATCTGTGTACTCGGAAGATCGGCGAGTTGCGGCTGTTGCATGCTACTCAGGAGTAGTACGGAATTGAGGAGGACTATTGGCACGGTTCCGGACATTGTCTAGATTATTTTGGTTTTGTATTGAACTTGTCGGATGCCGAGCTGAGTTCGCATGATTTGTCTTGATTGAAGTTCGGTTGCTGGTTCTGACGTGCATCTGTTATTCTACTGACCAGATCTTTGTGCTTGTTGCGAGTTGCTGGTTGGTTTAACAGAAATATACTGACAGTGTCTAGATTGGTTCCGTACATTGTCTAGATTTCACTGGTTTTGTATTGAACTTGAGAGTTTGGATGATTCAGGGTTTTCGTGTGGCTTGATTGAACGGTTGCTTGTTCCGACGTGCATCTGTTATTCTATTGACCAACTCTTTGTGCTTGTTTGAGCGGAATTGGACCTGTGGTGGGGGTTGTATACTAATCGATTGTTGCAGGAAGGTGGGAAGGATGGCAGTGCGAGCCGGTGTTGTGCGCGTGGGACTATTGCCACTCATGTTGCTGTTACTCCTGACGTTATTGCAATCTGTGGGTGGCCTTGGGGTGAACTGGGGGACGATTGCTGTGAATCCACTCCCGCCCGCCGACGTGGTGAAGCTGCTGCAATCGAACGGCATCAAGAAGGTGAAGATCTTCGACGCGGATTACGACATAGTGAAGTCACTGGCAGGTACAGATATTGAGCTGACAGTGGCGGCGTCGAACGAGTTTCTCGCGAAGCTCGCCGCCAGTGAAGACGCCGCCGACGCTTGGGTGAAAGAAAACGTCACGGCCTTCAGCGACGTGAACATCAAGTAAGCCGAAGAAATTAACATACCTACTAGTACACCAGTCCAGTTTTCTGTACGTGAGTCGATCTAGGTCAGTAATTTTCGATCAGTGAGGTCTCGTTTGTGAACTAGTCCAGTTTCGCAAGTCGTGAGTTGATCTAGATTGGCAATTTGTTGGCATTTCACGAGCGTTCGGAAAATCTAGAAAAGCTGCCAAGTTTGTGAACCATAATTTGAGGTACTACCTGCAGGTGGGTCGCAGTGGGAAACGAGCCTTTTCTCGAAGGCTACAACAACAAGTACCTCAACACGACCCTGCCCGCGCTCCGCAACGTCGTCGCCGCGCTAGCCAAAGCCGGCCATAGCGACACCATCCGCGCTATGATCCCCTTCAACGCGGACGTGCTGGACGGTGCCGCGCTCCCCTCTCAGACGCGCTTCAAGCCGCAGTACCTGGCCCAGATCCTGCCCATGCTGGAGATATTCAACCGCACCGGCGTGCCCTTCAGCGTGAACCTGTACCCATTCATCAGCAAATACCAGGACCCGGACTTCCCTCTCGACTTCGCCTTCTTCGACAGCACCACCTCCTCGTTGGTGGACGGATCCCTCACTTATACCAACGCTCTGGACGCCAGTTTGGATGCGTTGGTATCAGCTTTGACAGCGGTCGGGTACCCGAACATGGAAGTTTCGCTGGGTGAAATTGGTTGGCCCAGTGATGGCTGCCAGTTCGCGGATCTGGCATTGGCGGGGAAGTATAACCAGGAGTTGATTCAGCGGTTGCAGAGTCGAGTTGGGACGCCGCTCCGCCCGGGCGCGTTCTTTGAGTTCTACCTGTTCGGGCTTCTGGACGAGAACGCGAAGAGCGTGCTTCCGGGGCCGTTTGAGCGCCACTGGGGGCTTTTCTATTACGACGGCGTCGCCAAATACCCGCTGGATCTTGCAGGTATGGTATCGTTGCGCTTGGATTCATTATGTCTGGTTGCTGAGATTCATCTGCTAGATCAATAATCTTGGAATGTAGTATCTGTGGGCTCACTAGATAGATGGCGCCTCCCAGGTTGGGAGTAATCTGGTATAACCACTGGTCTTCTCAGTGGTTACATCTGGTTTTGGTTGACGAATGCGAAACATATGCACGACTAGAACTCCGTGTCTGACTTCCCATCATCTCCTGTTTGCTCTTGACGTTGCAGCTGGAACAATGAACCCTCCTCAACCGATTAAAAACGCAGTATCGCCGCCCTACATGAGCACGCAGTACTGCGTCCTGGACGATCACGCCACGGACAGAACCAACCTGTCCCAGAACATCGCCTATGCGTGCGGCCGCTCCGACTGCACGCCGCTGGGACCGGGGGCGTCGTGCGGCGCCCTCACCGCCGACCAGGCGGCGTCGTACGCGTTCAACGCCTACTACCAGCTGCAGAACCAGGACCCGCGCGCGTGCAACTTCCAGGGCCTGGCGAAGGTGACGACCGAGGACCCCACTGTGGGAGGGTGCCGCTTCAAGGTGGGGTTGGTGAAGTACACCCCCACCGACCCCACACGGAAGGACCAGAACTCTACTTCCTCATCAACCTCTGGCAGTGGAATACACTCTGCTGCAGGTGTGACCACTTTGGTTGCCCTTTTGCTGCATGCCTTGTTGCATCTTTGTTGAGTAGTGGATCCGGTTTGTCACTGTATATTTGTAGGTAAGACCGGGAGAATTATCTTGTAAGATAGGTGCAGATTTTAGAAGCATTCTTTGGTGAGGCACAACGGGATGTTGAGCTTCCCTTACAGGCAAAGAGATGTCCTCGGAAGGACCACTTGACCGGGAGTTTGGTCATCAGTTGTAAATGAACTTCATTTTTAGTTATGAAAGTTTTACTAATGGTAGTGAAAATCATCAATACTATGAATATAGCCATGCTTCCTGCCAATATTAATATCCCCTTACCAACTACACTGATTTTGATGTTTAGTGTCATGGACAGAAAATGACTTGTAAATGCAATAAGTTTTCACTCTTGATGAATATTTTTACCGACCATGTCCACTATGATCCGCCTCTTTGAGTAGTAGAGATTGTTGTGCTCCTAGCGAAAATTTATATCTAAAAGTAAGAACTTACAGCATTTACAAGTCATTTATTGTCTATAACATTGAACATCAAAATCAGTGTAGTGTATTCTCATACTCATTTGAAAAATCAACAGGCCTTACTGCCTCTACATAGCTGAGCATGTTCAGAAAATAGACATGTAAATCTGCACAACATGCGTAAAAGTTGTAATTAACCATACCAGTGATAGTGAAAAAATTTATCAATAAAATGAATAACATAGCCATCCTTGTAGATGTTCATAGTGCCCTGAGTATTGGATGAGGAAGGGAGAGAGTAAGCTATTGTTTTTCATTTATGTATGCAAGGCTACTATAGTATTCACATATATAAAGAAAGGCAGAATAGTTCATAAGGTTTCAGCGAAACAATTGTTTGATAACCAATAAGTTGTACTGTACTAAGGTTAGCCCCCTCACAACCAACAAAAACCCATAGCCAATGTCTATAAAATTGGGGTATATCCAACCCTCTTCCATCCCATTATCACCAACTCAACTCCAAATGGAGGTTTTCTATTAGTCAAGATCCTTACTTTTGGTCGTTGGTTATGGGGGATATCTATTGCAGGTCACCCATTAAATATGGCTGCACAGTTTGAAAATTCATAACTAATTCAGCTTTCATTGGAAAAATATGAAATCACTTGGGTTGGAAGTGTGATTCTATTGGCTATCACTGAAAAATAATAGTATAATTATCTCCTCTCTCCATATATACACATTCCTTAAGTTGTCGGTTTTAGGGGGGCTTACTTTCGTGGTAAACAATTGTCATACATAATTAGTTGTCCATTAAAGGCATTACTTAGAGTTATAATTACGATTCCAGTTCATATTTTTTTTCCAAATCCATGATCACATTGAATTCAAAAGTCATGTTGACATGTACCACTTTAGAGAGTGCAATTTTAATTTATGTAGAATTTTGTAAATTACCACATACCTTTTTTGACGTGACATTTAATTTTACAGTTGTAATTTAATTTAATTAAATTTAAATTTAAACCTAAATTTAGATTTGAACCTATATATCAGTTTCAAATATGAAGTAATATTTTGATTTTAATTCCAATTTTACATCTGAAATGAATACGAAGTCTAATTTTAAAGAGATTTTTTGCTTAATCAGTTTTTTGAAGTGAGAATTGAAATTCGTTTTTGAAGTAAATCAACTTTTAATTTTCACTTGAATTTTTTTAATTGGAGAGTAAATCTTTTTTCTCCTTAATTTGAATTCAATATAAAATGAATCAATGGAGGGGTCAAGAAAGTGGAATTGAAAATAGATTTAGAAAGTATCTCATGTATCACTTTGGATACAATCCCAATTTCAATTCAACTTTCAAATCAATTTCATTCTAAATAGTTTTGTAATGCAAATCATTAAACAAAAATGTAAGGTACTAAGACAAATGTATTAAATAATGTGGTGCTTAGTTGCAAAAGTTACAAAGCCCAAACAAGTTGGTATTGGGTGCCACATTTTAGAAATTTTTGAATGAAATTAAAGTACAAAAAAACTCCAATCAATTATCAATGCCGACGTTGTTGTTACGGATTTTTCTAGAAATACAATACCATTTTGAGATTTTTTGAACATGTTCAAGGATTTAATGTAACTATTGTTACTTCAACCAAAACACTAAATGAGACTTTCCTTTTATAGAGTGGCTTTTTACAAAATGAGGTTTAGTCACATGTCAAATCAATTATACGAGATCATAAATGTAGATTACTTGTAACTAAATATGAAATTTTAGAGCGAATGCAATGTAAAGCTATTTCTCAACATAAAACCTCTCTAATCAAATACGTTATGAATATTTTTTTAAGTTGTCTTAGTTGCCAAGAAATGGTTCTAGAACACCATGTATTTGATGTAGTCCAACTCCGATTCCAAGAGGTCCTTCATTCTTGGGGAGAAAAATTTGGTTTCTTGTGACATTCTAAAGAAGCTAAGTGATGTTTATATAATAGTATTTTATATCAACCAATCTTTTGTAAAATAACTTGAAATTATCTATATGAATTATACCTTAATAAATCTTAACCATCATGCTAGTCAAATTACATATGAGTTTACGCATTTTTTTATACAATAATTTTGTATCAACATCTTTTTCCTGGAAGTTGTTTCATTTTGCAATTCATTTTTATATGTTGTTCAAATATTGCAATATCTTTATAAAAATAAATAATAATCTTCAAATCCATTGTTTTGACGTATTTCACCAACAAATCAAAACTTTTGCAAGAATGAATATGGAGATACAAAAAATAAAATTCACAATCCTATGACAACTACAGAAGGTTTGTGCATCTATTGATTAGAGTAAAAAATTTAGGATCATTCATATTCAAATATGATCCAAGGTAAAATAAGACTTTCATGTGTTTGAAGACAAACCAAGTTACTACCTTTAAGTAAATAAAAACCACTTATTTGAAAGTGGAAATATATTATTTTTTTGAAGTGAAATTGAACTCCTTTTAAGTGAATCTAAATTTGGATTGAAATTCAACTCTTCGTGAGGGAATCTGAATTTGGAGTGAAATTCAACTTTTATAGATTCAAATCCAAGTAAACTAAACGGTTTGATGTGAAATACTATTTTTAATCAAATATTAAATATCAACATTTCAATATTAAATATTAATTTTATTCTTAAGTCTTAATTTTAGTACTAAATAGTAATTTTAATATACCAAGTGAGGATTAAAGCTTTTTTGAGCAAGAAAATCACTTTTTACTTCAACCTGGATTTAAGGAAAAATTCCAATTGAGGCATCAAAAAAGTGGAATTGAAAATAGATTTGAAAATTAGACTAATATCAGTATGAGAAAAATCCCAATTTCAATTTCACTTCAAATAATTTTGTAATAGAAAACATGAAACAAAAATGTAAGGTATTATGTCAGATGTATCAAATAAACCTCCACTTTCCACCAAAATAAGAAAATGTATTTTGAGGGTGCTAAAGTATTTTCAAATTTACCATTTCATATCATTGGGAAGTACTTGTTAATTTGATAAATTCACTCTACAAGACATGTAACTCAAATACCTACTTTGACACCTTTCAATGTGAAAACAGACTAAATAGATTAATATCAATAAACTATGGCTCTAAGCTAGTTTACACAACTACCAAAAATAAAATTATGCATATCTTTATCTTCTTTATCGTGTCTTCAAATTATTAATTCTAGCACAATTTAATATAGGCAAGAAGAAATTATATTAGAAATTTCATCAAAGTCGTGTTGTTGAAGGTACAATGTTATTGATTAGAGGTTGCATATGTGGAGCAACCTTTGGGGCTTAGAATATAACTCTAAGACATTCATTCATGTAGGTTTATGGAGTTAACAAAAACTAGCTTATATGCAAATTGACATATTTTACCTTTAAAAGACCAAGTGTTCATAAATGAGCCTTTTAATCCCAAAAATACTTTTATCTTTTGAAGGACTTTGCCATTTTTGGTGGGTTATTATGATGTCAATTTTGATCACAAACTTTGAAGTTTTTGAAGATGTGGCATGGAAGTAGTGGCATACTTGTGGAGCATGATAGTGTTTTTTCACCATAAATCTTGAAAAGAAGTAGTGTTGTTCTAAAAGCAACATGTTGAGGTTCCGGCAACTTCGTTCTTGTTTTGCTACATCTTTTGTGAACATTGAGATTTTATCCATGAATAAATAATATTAACTTTGTAAAATCAAGGTGCAAGGAATCTATCTCAGTGCCTCTAAAGAGCCAAAGTCTTGAGGTGTGCTCTTGCAAATCTTGAGTAAGTTACTATGATTTATTCATTTGTTTTTATTTTGGGGAATTTTGTAAAAAAGACGCATAAAAGTAAGAGCTATTTGGCTACTTAACTTTTATTTCATCAAATCTATAGTAAAAAAATCATGCTACCATAAAGGATTTTAACAAAAGACAAGTAACTTCAAATTTTTTGCTCCACCCTATATTAAAATGTGTGATATTTAATAATAATAATAATAATAATAATAATCTTATTTGATATATCAAAGGATAAAACCTTCCATATTGTAAAACTTTCACTCCAAGAATAGTCTAATTTCTCACCTTATCTCACCTTTTGTGCAAGAACACTTTTTTAATGCATAAAAATTACAAACCTTGGATTTTCTCCTATTACTCTTACTACTTGAAGAAGTATGAAACTTTTTTAACCATTTGGATTTTCAACCTATAAGAACTTGAATTTTTCAAAATTCAAATGTGTTTTGGCATTCTTAGAAGTTTTTTTCATTGCACAATTTGTTTGAAAATGCTTCACTCACTCCTCTACCTTTTAAAAATTGGTGTACAGTAAACTAACATCAAAATTTAAACTTTCGTAATACAAATATTTGAAACTAGCTCAAGTCAAACTTGGTTTCAAATATTTGAAACCAAGAACTTCTTAACGAGAGGGGGAATGAAGTCACTTGTATTTACTTTAACCATTGAAATCATTGAATCGATGCAATTCAGTCTCCAAATCTCAAAATTCCTAAATCTCCAAAACACTAAATCTCTAAATCTCTAAATCTCTAAATCACAAAATCTCAAAATCTCAAAATATCAAAATCTCTACAATTCTAAATATCCGAATCTCTAAATCTCTAAAACTCCAAATATCAAAATCTCAAAATCTCAAAATATAAAACTCCCTAAATCTCTAAAACTCTACAACTAAAATCTCTAAATCTCATAATCTCTAAATCTCTAAATCTCTAAATCTCTAAATCTCTAAATATCAAAATCAAAAAAATATTAAAAACTCAAAATCTCTAAATCTCAAAATACCAAAATCTCTAAATCTCTAAATCTCTAAATCTCTAAATATCAAAATCTCTATATACCAAAATCTCAAATCTCTAAATATGTTAATCACTAAATCTCAAAATCTCAAAATCTTTACATATGTAAATCTCAAAATCTCAAAATATCAAAATATCAAAATCTCAAATTCTCAAAATCTCAAAAACAGTGAATCTTAAAATCTCAAAATATCAAAATCTCAAAATCTCAAATTATCTAAATCTCTTAAGCTAATAAAATCTAAATCTCTAACTCTCTAAATCTCTTAATATCTAAATATCTTAATCTCTAAATCTCTTAATCACTAAATCTCTAAATCTCTAACCATGTAAATCACTAAATCTCAAAATCTCAAAATCTCAAAATCTTTAATTATCAAAATTTCAAAATCACTAAATCTCTAAATCCCTAACTCTCTAAATCTCTAAATCTCTAACCATATAAATCATTAAATCTCCAAATCTCAAAAAATCAAAATCTCTAAATCTCTAAATCTAAACATATCTAAATCTCTAACTCTTTAAATCTTTAAATCTCTAAATATCTTAATCTCTAAATCTCTAAATCTCTTTACTTCTAAATCTCTAAAACTCTCAATCTCTAAATATCAAAATTTCAAAATCACTAAATTTCTAAATCCCTAACTCTCTAAACCTCTAAATCTCCAAATATCAAAATCTCAAAATCACAAAATCTAAAACTTCCTAAATCTCTAGTTCTCTACAACTTTAAATCTCTAAATCTCTAAATGTCTAGCTCTCTAAATTTCTAAATATCAAAATCTCTAAATCACTAAATCTCTAAATATCTAACCATGTAAATCACTGAATCTCAAACTGTCAAAATCTCTAAATCTCTAAATTTCTAAATCTCTAAATCCCTAACTCTCCAAATCTCCAAATCTCCAAATCTCAAAATCTCAAAATCTCAAAATCTCAAATACTCAAAATCTTCAAAATCTCTAAATCTCTAAATCTGAATATATCAAAGTCTTTAAATCTCAAAATCTCAAAATCTCAAAATCTCAAAATCTCAAAATCTCTTAATTTCTAAATCTCTAAATCTCTAAATATCAAAATCACTAAATCACTAAACCGCTAAATCTCTAATCATGTAAATCACTTAATCTTATAATCTCAAAATCTCTAATTCTCTAAATGTCAAAATCCCTAAATCTCTAATTCTCTAAATTTCTAAATGTCAAAGTCTGAAAATCTCTAATATCAAAATCTCTAAATCTCTAAATATCCAATTCTCTAAATCTCAAAAACTCAAAAACTTCAAAATCTTAAAATAACAAAATCTGAAAATCTGAAAAAATCAAAGTCTCTAAATCTCTTAATCTCTAAATCTTCAACGATATAAATCACTAAATCTCAAAATCTCAAAATTTCAAAATCTCAAAATATTAAAATCTCAAAATTTGATGATATCAAAATCTCTAACTCTCTAAATCTCTAAATCTCTAAATATCAAAATCACTAAATCACTAAATCTCTAAATCTTTAATTCTCTTACTCTCAAAATCTCAATATCTCAAAATCTCAAAATATTAAAATCTCAATACCTCAATATCTCCAAATCTCCAAATCTTCATATCTCGAAATCTCTAACTTTCTAACTCTTTAAATCTCCAACTTTGTAACTCTCTAACTCTCAAACTCTCTAACTCTCTAACTCTCTAACTCTCTCACTGTCTTACTCTCTAACTCTCTAGCTCCCTAAGTTTTTGGAGGTGGCCGATGTTCTTGCTCTTCCCATTTGTAATTGAAAACCAAATAACGTTTTCATTATATTTTGGATTTAGAGAAAATTGTTCTCCCATTGAGGTTTTAGTAATGCCCTTCTATAGTAAATATTTCAAAGAAGAATGTTAGAAATTGACATCATTGAAACCTGACCAAACCATAAAATTGCCATTTTAGAACACTTGGTCCTTAGGGATTAAGGTCAATAGCTACTTCTAGCAAAAAATTTGAAGTAGCTCGAAGTCCTTAATTTTTCACTTAGAATAGCATAACTTTCTTTTTAAAGGGCCAATGTGAAAAAAATGTTATTCCCATGAAGTTACTACTATGTTGCATCTTCATAAAAAATTCCAAGAATCCATTATAAAAAATGAGACCATAGGAATCTACCCAAAATTAAAAACGTCTTCTAGGGGGAAATGGTCTTTTGGAGGTTAAAGTGTGTTTTCGGAAACATATCATGGTCTTGAATCTCTAAAGACCAAAAGTTCCAAAGTGGGCTTCTAGTGATTTGGGTAGCTTACACCAATGTCAAATTAGATCATGAATATCTAAAACTTATATTAGAGACTAGGTTATATTCCCATTGTACCAACGGAGGCGACACACTTATTAATGAAGTGCTTTTGTGTAGACAACGTTGTGTGTGCGCCCACTGTTCCCATACGTGTCATCTGCTAGAAGAATGGTTAGTGGGCAGGCGAGGTTGCTCGAGAGAATGCAACATATAGTTGGCCATGGGAAAACACCTCTCTGCTGACATCGATGCCAACGTGTTTGAAGGTTTGTCCTTGGAATTTGTTGATAGTCATCGCATATGCAAGTCAGACAAGGAACTACTTGCGCTTGACTTCATAAGGCAATCCTGCATCCTCGAATGTCAAAGATATGCACGGATCAAAGGCAATGTGTCCTTTGTGGTCGCCTGTCATGACTTCCGTTTCAATGACCCACTATGCAAACCGCCTGATGAGAAGTCGCAACAGCATAATCGATATACCAACCTTGAGTGACAGCCGATGAGGAGGCCAACCGTTGGGGTCCAGACGGTTGAGGTATTTGGTGGGGATCAGGTCTGCACCTGCCGGGTCCGTGATTGAATTTGCGCTTAGATAGGTCTGCTCATTGCCAGAGATGAACTTCAGAATCTCTTCATTGATCTCCGCAACGCCGCGGTTGTGTGGGGCAAAGATTGCACGCTCGCTGAGAAAGTGACAATTGGCAATTTGGTGTCCGCCGCGAACACCTAGGTATACACAATCAATGAGGCATGCGCGGCCGTTGTCTTGTCCATTGTTCAGCACTCGTGCACGTTCAACAATCATGCTTGGGGGGCAATGCACGTATCCATTGTCGGCGCTCGGCAAACGATCCTCGCCTAAGGCAATGAGCCATTTGGAAAAAGTGCGGCCGCCAAATTCCTTGCTTGCTCTATTACCGTCTGCGCCACTCCGCATGTTGATGGTCAGACGAAAAGTTTGCACATGTGGCCACATATGGGATTCCTTGATAGAGGCCATCGCAACTTGCGGACGTGACGCCTTCGGAAGAACTGGAAGCACTTGGCAAAAATCACCACACATGACGAAGATGATCCCGCTAAACGAGAGGTCAATACCAATAATATCCCGTAGCGATTGGTCCACCGCCTCAAATGCGTGCTTCTATGTCATGGGCGCCTCGTCCCAGAGAATGAGCTTGGTGAGACGGATGAGCTTTGCAAGGTCCATCTGGCACGTGATGGCGCACTGAGAGGTTGGTATAAGCTGGAGGGGAATCTTGAACCTCGAGTGCGTTGTACATCCTTTCTCAAGAAGGAGCGTCAACAAACATGCGTCCATTGACGCGTCGCCGATTTGGGGTATCCATCATCGTCCGTCTGCGTTGTTGGGTTGAAGTGGCGGGGTTATTGTTTTGTGCATTTTCCATCCATCATGCACGGTGCCAAAGGGTACCGATATGCTGCACCGCACGACCCGTGTATCATGCATCTTGTCACCGTCTCGTATGCCAACGGATGGATATCACGGTCAAAAATTTCAGCGGAAACCATGCTGTCAATCTCCTTTGATGTCCGCAGCTTTGATTGATCGTTGAGAATGAAGAGCATGTGGACGTGAGGAAGACCGCGTTTCTGAAACTCGACAATCCAAACATTTGCCTCCGGCATCCCCAACACTCCCTTCTCTAGATCTTTCAGCAGCTCCTTCAGCTTCAAGTTGAACACACGGCTCTCTAAGTTTGGTCGGTTGCTCGTTGTTTGGCCTCGAAGTAGCTCGTGTGTCATCTCCTCCCACTTCGGATTGCACGTGAATGTCAAGAAAAGGTTGGGGATGCCAAAGTTGCGGACAATTGCCATTGCATCCTGATAAAGCTGCACCATCTGGCGTAGCCCACCGATGAATGACCATGGAAGAATGAGCTTCTGGCTAATCTGCGCCGCATCAACATCACCCTAGTCTAGTGCATCCTACGCACCCTTGTAAATATCAACACAAAAATTAGTTTGATTATGGCGGATGAAATTGAGACGGTTCTCCTCGGCCAGGCGTACCCGTCAACAATGAATTGCTAAAGCAAGCGTCCAACACAAAAGATATGTTTGTCGTCGCGCACATGAAGGATGTATGCGTAGAACTGAGTGAATGAAACACGCTTCGACCCCCCTCGCCCGCGAATAGCCTCTGCCTTGCTTTTCGAGTTCTCTACAAATTCTCCGGAATCGCGGTTGTAATTGAAGCCGGCCAACGCAATATTCGAGTGCCACCCATCTTGACCGTTGGGAAAGAGCAACACATAGTGCATTGGGATGTATGAAGGGTGCAGGATAGAAACGCGCTGTAACGGACCGGCGATCTTCTTGACAACAATATCGCGTATTGTTCCTTCCGTATTTGTTCCATCTCTGACCATGAGGACTCCGATCTTATCCGTTGTTGGCGTACTGTACCGCCACGCATTGTTTTCTCGTAGTGTGACCAATTCAAACGACAACAGCGTTGCAGGCTCGTTGTTCAGTCGTTGACGCGCATTCTCGTACAGCTGAGCGTACTGGTTGTGCTCTTGCAGCATCTGTTGTAGCTCTTCCATGATGTTGGCGTCAAGCTGGTTCGCAAAGGCAAGGCGCCCGACAATCTGCATTTGTGGATCATGGATGTAGATTTTTGGCGAACTTTGGTGTCTCGCCCTCGTTGGGAAGGAGGCTTCCAATGAGATGGTAAAGCTCTCCGTGCAATATGTAGTTGTACACGCCACCGTGCGCCATGTCGTCGTGAATCCTTGCGCCTATCGATGTGAACGCAAACGCATTGTTGTACATTTGTATGCGCTCACGGAACCGTTTGGCCTCCTATGTCTCGCCTTCCAGTAGACGACGCAACGTTAGCATTGGTGGCGCCAATAGGGGTAGTTGGACCTTCCCGCAACAGCAGCATGTGGTGAAGCGCGGACGTGCTTGTGACGAACCTGTCACCCGCTCCTCGATCCAATGTAAAGTGTTACAATGGTCACATCACACCTCCATCCGGTCTAGCTTATGGCGTAGGCGTTCGTTGCTGCCATCGAAATCACGCCACGCTTATGGGAGCCGGTTGGTGACATCCGCCCTTTGTTCAGCACGCGCAGCTCGATCATTCCTACGAATCTCTCCTCTCACCTCTTCGGATATTGCCGCATGCGGAGCCAAAGGTGCCTCGTGGTGTAGTGGGAGATCTCCAAGATGTTCTTCGACTGTGCGTGCCGCTCTTGCCTCAGCATGGGCTCCGCGAACTATTTGTTGATGGACATTCCACGCTTCGTCGATCATCTGAGCACGCCGTGCGGCCTGGCGTTGGCGATCGGCTTCACGGGCATTACGTGCATTGCCCTCTTGGGGTGTTGCACACTCATGTTGACGTTCCTCTCTCTCAGTTAATGTCTAACGTTGACGTCGATCGCGTTGAAGTCATGTCTTTCTCTGGCGCAAAGTCTCCTCGGTTCTGTCAGCCATGTCGATATCTATAATAACAACATATTATTAATATCTTGATTACCAAACATGACCTCGACAGGCAAATAACTCTACTATGTTCCGCATTAATGAGATTAAAATTAATGAGATTAACATTAATGAGATTTTAAAGTTGAATTCCATCTACCAACTACCTGATAAAAGGCCATACTTCCCTCTCATATGGTTTTAATGTCCTAGAATCATATTAATGAGATTTTAATAATATTTTTTATTAGTTAATTCTTAAACGTCAGTGGAGAACTGTATATACACTGTACAGGACCATGGCTCATAACTCATGGGAGGTAGAAACAGGTGTTTGGAATCACGTGAAGGGGCAACAAAGGATGGATGAGAAAAAATTCACACATTCATCCACCACAAACCCTCACATATCGCCCAAATAAATCATCCAAAATTCATAACATAATCAGTCTTTAAAGTATCCAGGACAAATCTATATATCATGAGGTTATATACTCGTTGTACCAACGCGGGCGACACGCTTATTAATGAAGTGCTTCTGTGTTGACAACGTTGCGTGTGCGCCCACTGTTTCCATACTTTTATATACCAACTCTATCAACTACCAACTCTATCTCTAGTATGTTTTACTTTCTATTCCAAAAGTAGATTTTCTATTCGAGAATTAGACTTTTTATTCCAATTCTGACTAATCAGTAGTTTAGTTCTAGCTTTATCTTTCTTAAGTTCAGTTGAAGTGTGAGTGTTGCCTCATCCGAGAGCCTCACTGGAGAGCCTCACCCAGAGCCTCATCGAAATTATTATATGAGTAGTAGCTTGGTAGGGATTTTTCATTTTTATTTTTAATTAAACAAAAAGCACAAACTAAAGTTAAAGGGTATTGACATTCAAACAGGGAGAGCGGCCAAGACACGAAGGTACTCTAGAGCTAAATAATACTGCTATAGAATTTGAATAGTTCTAGTGTAGAGCTAAATAATGTAATTTTCTGAAGTGGATAGCAGCGAAGAGAAGTTCTTAGCAACTCCCATTATTTTTACTTAAAATTGCATAGAAATAAAGAATTTTGGTTTTTTAGAATTATTTTCTTCTATTGGAAAAATAAGACATAATAATTCTATCCACAATTTGGGTTTATGATCCAACAACTATTTTCAATTGCTTTTCTATGTAAATGACTACTTTCTACACCTTTAGTTGTTGCAAGTCCATTTATCTTATTCAAATCACCTCCATTACTTGTGATTTTTGGTGTGCAATGACCTAACACAAGGTAATACATAGATCTGTAAAATTTATGCAATGTGTAATAGAAAAATATGTCATTATCTCGAGTCAAACTACGTTGAGCTATCCGCATAGGGAAGCTCCACTTTTCAAATGCATGTATTTTACAATCCATGTGGTCAAAGTTTACAAAATATTTTGAGTATCTTCTTGTAGCATTTAACTTGAAGATGATATGGTTAAAAATAGTAAAAAGAATTAGTCTTGCAACATCTCATCTTAGAGAGACAATTTTGAGGTGGTTTTGGAAGACACAATCTCGGTCCTTTAAAGGTCAAGAAGTTAATATAAAATGCATTAAAAAAATATTCACAAGAATTTTGGAATTATAACAAAGTACAAGAAGACTAATTATGGTAATAAATTGTATATTGGTCACTATCATAACTATTGTACTAGAGTTTATGTATAGTGTAGTAGTACTTTGTGATTAAAAAGTCCTATAATTCTTTTACTTTTGATGAAGATTTTTATTGAGAGTACAAGTATCTATACTATTGAAAGGGGGTGATCATTGAGATTTTTTTTAGTAAAATATTCATACAGAGTAAAAACTTATACAACATATATAAAATATTTATTGTGGCTATACTTATCATAAATTTAGTGTAGTATGAAATCAAACACACAATAATCACATTAAATCTGGATCTAACACTAAGTACGAGAACTTGTGTATTAGAATCTCTCTCTATAATAAAAGCGCCAATGGATATCATCGATACCTACGCGATATCCACAACTTAAATGGAATATAACTGAAAGATATTTTCAAAAAAGAGGACAGAGACTTTACTTTTACTTTATTTTTACAAGTTGATTTACCTTACCTAAACGTACATTACACACAATAAAATACAAGGACCAATACCTAGTCGATATCCAAGCAATCCGTTGCGATATCCACCCCACCCCAATACTGGCCTTCCTTGACACGTGGCAATACCCATACAAGAAAAGGCCTATGAATATCACCTAGGTATCACGCCATAGGACGCAGTGGCATGTGGCATTTACTTTAATACTTATACTTGATATACCTAAGAAACCCGGGTATCTAAAGTAAATAACGGATATATGTTTGTTTTATTTGCAATTGTCCTTGGCTTGTAGAGGACAATGGAGGGTCAATTAGTAGTATAATAAAAGAGGAGGGGGTATACCTCATAATGGAACTCGGCGATAGCCAAGTGATATCCCTCCCCTCGCTGATGACACATGGCAATACCCCTAAAGTAAACAATTGATATCTAAAGGTACCCTGGGTACCTAAAGTAAATGGCCGAGGCCAGCCTTAACCTGGGGACAACAGGTAAGAAGAAGAAGAAGAACGCCGGTCCCCGGAGGGGGCCGGCGTGAGTGAAGTGTCCGTTCATTCCACCACTAAGTCCATGCCCACCGGGCATGGGTTAGTAGTATGGAACTACTTCCCCCTTTCGAGGGTAGACACTATGTACCCAGTAACAAGTAACCATTATCAAAAGGACCCTAGGTCCCAAAAGGTCCCAAAGAGGGGGGGCAAGTGCGGTGAAATGCAAATGCGGGTGTAGATCTATAAAGGGGGGTTCGAAGCGTCGGGTAGGGGTTGGTTGTTTTCAAGTTTACGTTTATGTAAGAGTATCGACATAGCATGTTGAATTGCAATAGTGTTAATATTTGAAAAGGTGGTTTTGATTGAAGTGATGGGGATTTTAAATGTTTCTTCAAGGGTTGTCATTGAGGGGATGAAGGTGGTGGCTCTAGCACCCGCGGTGATGACAATGAGGGGGTCTACTTTCCATCCTAGTGCTTGAATATCGTCAAGTAGTGGTTGGTATTTATTTGTTTTGTTTGCAATAGTGTCCGGGGAGAATCTATCATTGCAATATGTGAATTCAATAAATTGGATGGTGAGACTAGGATCTATGTGGTTTGGTGGGGGGTCTTTGTATGAAAGTCCTCTAACACATAATAGGTCCGGTTTGAATCTTGCATTACAGTGGCATCTTTGAGTATGACAGATGCAGGGTAATAGCCAAGGAGGAACGGTATTTTCTTGTGGGTTGTCATTAAAGGTTCCGGCATTCATGAGAATGAAGCACCGGGATTTGGTTGATGATATAAGTAGTTTACGAATAGCCCATACGGCTTTGTTATGTCTTTTCACAATTAGTGAGTGTATATGGGGGTTTTGGCACTTGAGTAAGACATGTAGCCATGTGTCTGGGTCCGTGGTGTTGCAAATTGGGCATGTAATTGTAGGGAATCTTTCTATTCCAAAGAAGAGTTGTTTGCGGGCATTGCCCATGTATTGCCCGGTGCGGAATTTGATTAGGCATGTGATTTGTGGATCTGTTATAATGGGGTTTTTCCAGAAATTGTTGGATAGTACATTGTGAATGTTTGAGTTGCCAGTCCATTTATCAATATTGGGGAAGTTTGCTGTAAGTTTTTCTAGGTTATTTACAAGATCATGTTTTTTGAGGTATTTGTCCAAGAATCGTACGGGGCCTTTATCGGGAGTTTCACCCATAGAGGGCCATTCATATCTGTGAAAGTAGTATGGGGTGGCATGGGCGTGTTCGTATGGGTGTTCGGCATTCTTGTGGGTTTTTTCTCTTCCTTCCTTTGCTAGTTTGTCGGCTTGTTCATTGCCGTCGATATTAGCATGAGCACGGACTTTATGGAGTGTAGTAATGGACAACAGGTATGTATACTAGTCAAATCATAAACATGCCGTATGTTGAGGTGTACTTCGGCATTCTTCCACCGAAGTAGTTAATTTTTTTTTTCAGCATGCCGGTTCGGCATGTTTTGAAAAGTTTTTTAAATTTAAACTTTTGGACATGAGGAATTTATTAAAATTTGAAATTTGCTATTGGTGACAAATTTGACACTTGATATTGGTGTTCATTTTTTTTTCTATTTGTTTTTTATATAATGTACAAATCAATTTAGTTCAACACATGATTGTTGAAGTAATTATTTTTTCGTACAAAGTGGTTAGGACACAATGGGTATCATCTAGGTACTAGATATTGTACATGTATTGCCAAATATTACATTGATATGACCTTTGCATCAAACAAACAAAAAAGATTTATTTATCAATAAAATTGGACAATCTCCATTTTAAACTAAGTATGTACAAATGTGACCAATGTGTAGGGTACATTTGGATTATATTCATTTATTTCTATTAAGAATCCATCGACTTTTTAAAAACCTACACATATCTTATATTTTCAAACATATTAATATTCTTTTGTTTAACAATGGCACCTAGAATTTACACAAATTTGGACAATTGTGAATTGAATTTTAAAATATAATTTGGACAAGTCTCTTGAAATTTCCAAAATATTCGGACACCCTCCATTTTGAATTAATTTTGTACGAAGTAGACCTCCACGTAGGATAAGGAAGTAGAACTTCATACAACAGCCGGGTACTTCAGTGTCGACAAATAAGAAGAACAGATCCTAACGAGATGTGTCAATGCAACAAAGGAAAGATGTGTTCTCTGCTTCGCCTCCAATTAGCCACTTTCCATAGCAACTTTGTAGGCTGTACACGTCACCATTTCAGCCTTTCTCATTCGTGGATGTCCTAACAGCCACCAGATTTACATAACCCCCTACTTTAGCCATAAATTCTCATTTGCACATGGTATACGGAGTTGAATTAAATACATACAACCGTATTCTGAATACAGATACGTATGTTCCGTATTTGATAGCTTTGCATGGGATCCTTGACAAAGGCCAGAATTCACTCTGAAACAAGACCAATTACCGGGTCAAAGGATTCCATAGCAAATGAATGTTCTAGTGCACTGTACACAACACTAGATAATATTTCACCTTTCTCAAACTAGAATGTCCAATGGTCGATGTTGATCCTGGTGTCAGGTCAATGCTGGAAGACGAAGCTGGGCTTGACTGTTGACCTATTGGATGCCCACAAGGCAGCTAATAATAAATATGAGTTTAGGGCTGTTAGTGGATGCTTTCTATATCGGGGCTTTATTTGCTACCATCCTGACCGTTGTTCCCACTGCCTGATAACTTCACGTTTGTCCCTGAGATGGGAGTACGACCTGGTCATCTAAGGTAAGCCCCTCTAAAACCGACAAGTTAAGGAATGTGCATATATGGAGAAAGGAGATAATTATACTATTATTTTCCAGTGATAGCCAATAGAATTGCAATTCCAACCCAAGTGATTTCATATTTTTTCGATGAAAATTGAATTAGTTATGAATTTTCAAACTGTGTAGCCATGTTTAGTGGGTGGCCAGCAGTAGGTACCCCCCATAACCAACGACCAAAAGTAAGGGTCTTGACTAATAAGAAACCTCCATTTGGAGCTGAGTTGGTGGTAATGGGATGGAAGAGGGTTGGATATACCCCAATTTTATAGGCGTTGGCTATGGATTTTTGTTGGTTATGGGGAGGCTTACCTTATACGATGGGATACGGTCATGGAGCAACTTACCTCCATGTTGTTAAAGACATAAGGGAAACCTCCCTAATCCGAGAAGGTAAGCAATGTGCATATGTGGAGAGGAGAAAGAATGATGCATTTGTTTTCTTACAGCCAAGAGAAATACAATTTGAGCCCAAATGATTTCATAATTTTTCAATGAAATGTGAATTAGTTATGAATTTTCAAAGGGTGTTGCCACATCGGTGGCCATTGATAGGTACCCCTCACAAAGGCGATCGAAAGTAAGGGGTCTTGACTAATAATAAACCTCCATTTGGATGGTGAATGGAATGGAAGTGGGTTGAATATACCCCAATTTTTATAGGTGTCGGTTATGGGTTTTAGTTGATTACCTAGGGGTTATCTTACTTTTTCATCACCAAGTTTTGAACCTACAGCCTTAACCAACAAATTGAGCTCATGGCTTCACCAAAAAAAACACAAGAACCTGTGCACTAAACAGCCAAGTTACTTTCTACTTGGTTACTTTTCCAGCATCAACAACATTTTCATTTTGAACCTCTACATTACATAACATCCTAAGTTCTAAGACCAATGCTAGGGCAGCCTTCCATTTAAGAATATTTAAGGACTAAGGGTAAATTGTTGTCCTACACCCTAGAACAATGGTTGTGATGGTTGTGAGTTTAAGTCCTATTGTGGGCGTGGTGCCTACCACCATAGTCCATCCAATTATGGTGGGGTCCCAAAGCCTTGTTGTATGGGGACCCACAAAGCCCTTTTGGGAGATGACATGTCGGTTGTCTCTAAGGCAATTAGTATAGGGAAGCACTTAGTGGAGAAAAATGTTTACCTTTGAGAGGGGGGAATGGTTCTATTACACTAGCCTATGTCCCGTGGCCTTATGCTTAGTGAAGAGAATGAACTAACACTATATTCACAGTCGTCTCCTTTAGAGACCTAAGTTTTTTATTTTTTATTTTATTTTTTATTTTTTGGTACTGAAGTGAATGCCCTTCAACAACACATAGTACATGAATCCTTTTTATGCACTTTCAGGTCCACTCAATCTCTTTCAGCACCTGAGAGGAAGGTAGGGATTTGCATATTGACCTCTGTCGAGCATTGAGCCGAGCCACACGCTCGGCAGGGCTTGGGAGGGGTGGGAAAAAACCTGCCTCTATTTTTGTGTTGGAGTGGGGCCCTATTTGATCCATTAGGGGATTCGATTGGGTAATCTGGGACTATAGGCCTTAATTTTGGCAAAAAAAATTCCAAAAAAAACCTCTAGGATCCTAAAACGGGCAGGGCCAAAAAAATGGACCCACCCGAGGCTGAGGTTTGGTGTAATGCTTGACCAGGGTCAATAAGGAGATCCGTAAGGTAGTATGACCAAAACCACCACACACCAGAAACTGTACTTCTAGCCCTTCAATTCACTCATAATCACCATACTTCACAAGAAAGCAACCTATTATTCACATGCCATGCATCAAGAATATTTGAGAATAAATAGTTGGTGGTTTGGTGTACTATCATAACTTAAAATAAAACTGGGTACTTTGGACATGGAGACGTCTACCTAACAGTGTTGAGAACAAAGTACCTTTTGCCTGAAAAAATTATAGGAATTTCAATGTTGAGGAGAAGAGTAACACTGATCGAATTGATGAGCATGAGAGCATCCCCTGCAGCTCATGGGAAAGGTCCCACAAACTGGAGAACTTTAGTTGCGGGCCAAAACGTTGAGGAACAGCTCTTCACCAACACTTTGACACTGAAAAATGATTCAGCGACACTAGAAATTGAGAGGTGCACTAAAAGGGGAGCCATATTTCTAGTGCCGTTGCTCTCACACTCGCTCATCCTGAATATTGGGGGCTTTTGTTTGTATCTGTGGAAAGTTTGTTTTAATGCAGGCACATCATAAACATTTTTGTCTGTATGCGCGGAAAAAAAGCACACAAAAAGGAGAAGCGAGTGTCGAGGGCGGAACATCTCCCGCTGGTGGGGTGCCCTCGGAAAGCAGTCTCTCGCAGGCCAAATATATGCACTGGAAACCACCGGTCCATAGGCCGATACAGTATGACTATTAGGATGCTATGAATAAAGAGACTATTGGGGTAGTGCTACTATGTAGCAAAATAGGACCCAAATAGCATGTACTGGTATCCTTAGAGCCTTCCCTTGAAATAGACTCTATGTAGCATAAAGAAAAAAAAACCAAGAAACAAGGTAGTTTGGAGTTGCGCATGGGCATATTTGCTTGGGGTGTTTTTTTATTTTAAAAAATTAATTAAAAAATATATAATTTTTTCAACTTTAGATTGGCTCTGGTGGTCAATGCTAATTCATGAAAAGTTTACACTCCAAAAAACTTTCCTTTTGGGAAAAGATACCTTCCAAAATCACATAGTTGGTTGCTTTCGAGATTTCTGCTGAACAAAGCCATCATGAAACATGATGGCTTTGCACACATGCAATTGTATCTTCTTGCCATTGCCAAAGACTCTAGGCAACATTTGAACACACCAAGAATTCCTGGTCCCATATAAGCAATCCATGTGCAGTACATAATGTACAAAAAAAAATCAGCCCAATACAGTGAATTTGTACCCACCTCTCTTTTTGTAATCATGTAAAATTCATAGAGATTTAATAGAAGAAGAAAAGGAGGAAAGAAAGAAAGAGGAATAATGCTAGTTTCATTGATTGGCATGAATAAAGATTATGTTGGGGTAGCCCTACATGGAACCCATTGTATACCCCCAACATCCTAGGGCAAATTGACTCCCTCGTTGGTACTTATCCAAGGTGGGCCCCGTCTCAATTGCATGGGGTCATTTTTCTGGCCCTCCTATTTTGGGGGGTCTAGAGGCTTTCTTTGGATTTTTTTTGACAAATTTGGAGCCTTCGACCATTATTTGCCACGGAGGACCCTCTCTGGCTATAAATAGGTTTCCACCCAAAAACAAAATAGGGGCCAGGTTTGGCTCCACCACCTCGTGGCCCCCTCGGGTAAGTACCAATGAGGGGGTCAATTCGCCTTGGGCCCCCCAACAAGCGTTGTATAGGGCACAGGCTTGGGAGGGTGAGAGGGGGTGAGGATAAAACGTGCTCCCATTTTTATGTTGGAGGAGGGTCCTATTTTAATTATGATGGGGTCTTCTGGGCCCACATGCCAAAAATGTGGCATAATTTTTTTCAAAAAGATTCTTCAAATCACTCAAAATAAGAGAACAAAACAAAATGACCCCATGCCAATAAGATGTCGGAGCCATCCAAGGCTATGACTTGGTGGGGGTAAATAATGGGATCTGACCTATAGTAGATAGCACGTGCTACTCTAAATATAACATTCAATTTACTGTACGCAATGGTCACTTCTAGACACTACTTGTCAATTTAATTGTTCTTCCAAGTTGTGGTGGTTCAAACATAGTGGGTAGGCTTAGGTATCACCAAGGTATTTCATGGGTATTACCTAAGCATTGCACATGTATTGCATTGACATTATATGGATATCACCTTGATAGATCTCTTAATGTTTAAAAAAAATTGGACGGTCTCCAATATGAATTAACCCCTAAATTTCCAAGAGTCCCCTTGGGGGGTTTGGGCAGGTTCCTGCGGTGTCAATTTATAACATTTTTCTTTAATTTTTTCTCCAAAAGATGGACATTACCAAAAGCTTTGAGTGAGTCCAATTTTTTCTTAAATCCAACATTTAATGAAAAAGTTACAGGGTTTTGAAGTTCAAATGGGGAGAGCCAGCACGTCGGGCAACTCCAAAAACTTTTGCTGGAACACTCTATTGAATGTGAGATTTTCAGTTCTAGCAAATAATAATATTTCCTTACATGTTGACCAATTTTTTTTTTGTCTTTAGTGAAAAAAAAACATATGAATCCAAGTCAAACATTTTCACACATCGTCACACATTATCGGGCAAGTACCAAAAAACTTCTTCTTTTCCACATTAAACTCAGAGATCTTCTTATTTTTCACTTTTTACTTTTCTCGTAGCATTATATGGTGTGAACCTTTGCATTGACCGTTTGGATTCTCATTCTTAAACATATTAAGTTCTAAAAATATTACATGAACTGACATTTTTTGAACCTCCACTACTTGCACAATTATTTTGAATATGCTACACCCCACCTCTACCTCTAAAAGTTGGTGTACATGGAACTAGTATCATCCTTAAAATGATGGAAATGAATTTAGACCTTGTGTAGTGCAAATATTTGACACCAACTGAAGTCAAAGTCTGCTGATCTACTAAACCTAGGGAAGAATGAACATTTTTCCTACTTCAAACGCTATAGTCTTACAATTCGTGCGGTCAAAGTTTATGAAATTTTGTGGGTATGTTACTTGGTAAGTCTTTATTGAGATCATATGGTTGAAATTATAAATAAAAGTTTTACGTTTCTCCTTTACTCATTGCATTAAAACTAGCAGTTTTGAAGTGTTTTTGGTGCGAAATTGTCAAAGAATTTGAGGAGTTAATTATGTACAAAAGTGGCCATTGCGTAGCATATTCACACTAATTGATTTATGAATGCTATGATTTTTTACTCTTGATGAATATTTTTACCAACTATATGAACAATGATCCCCCTCTTTTAATAGTTTTGATAGTTGTGCTCTTGGTAAAAATCTATAGCACTGCCAAATCATATAGTGTGGATACACTATATGTCATATTTAGTGATGCTTTGTGCACCATTCTCATTTGTGGGTATAAACATAGGTGTGTGCAAATGGGGCGTAATAGAATTTTTTACCATTTAACCTTAACCTCTAAATTTCCTTGACGATTTCACACCTAAGACACTTCAAAATTGTTAATTCTAGTGCAATGAGTAAGGAAGCAAACAAGAAATTTTATTTCTAGTTTTAACCGTAGGATCTCATTAAAAACCTAATAAATAACATACTTGAAAAATTTAATCAACTTTTACTGCACGGATTGAAAGATTATAGTGTTTGAAGTAGAAAAAATGGTTCATTTTCATCCCTGCGTTGAGTGGATCAACAGACTTTGACTTCACTTGGTGTCAAAGTTTTGCACTATACAAGGTTTTATATCATCATGTTGATCATGATATTAACTCCTTGTCCACCAATTTTTAGAGGTAGAGAAGGGGTGTAGCATATTCAAAACAATTGTGCAAGCGTGCAAAGAGGGTAAGTTTGAAAAGTGCTAATTCACGTTTTAATTTTTTGGGAACAAAATATGTTTTAGAATGATAACCCAAACGGTTATTAAGAAGTTTTACACCACGTCTTGAAATTAAAAAATAAAAATTGAAAAATATGAAGGTCTCTAAGTTTTATGTGGAAAAGAAGAAGTTTTTTTTGGTTCTATGCCCGACAATGTGCGGCAATGTGTGAAAATCTTTGACTAGGTATAAAATGCATTTTTTCACAAAAGACAAGAAATGTTTTTTGATGATATGAAAGGAAATAATATTATTTGCTCGAACTGAAAAATCTCAAATTTATTAGAGTGTCCTAGCAAATTTTTTTGGAGTTGCCCGACATGCCCGCATTCAATAATTCTTTCTTTAAGATGGCATAATTTTTTTTGTATAAGTCCGATGAGAATAAAAATTATACTCCCACGTATTCCTTGTCTTCTTGCATCTACAAAAAATTCCAAGAATTGCAAATATAAATTGCAACCATGGGAACGTGCCAAAGATTTGCAAAAGTCCACCTCGGGACTTTTTTCATTTAGGGGTTAAAGGTCAGAGAAGCCACAATTGGGTTGCAACATGACGTTCTCTCTCTATTTGACATACAAGGTGTAAGAATTGATGTATAAGATAGATAATTTTTTTTGTATTCATGTTGATCCTGATCCAATGAAACATGGTCATTTTAATTTAGATCATTTTTGCACCTACTACATGCTTGAGAAGTTGCAAAATGGTCATGTATTCTACATGTATGGTGTCGTATTTGAACATGATAAGATTGAGATTGATTGAAATGACCTCCAATGAAGATGTTAGTTGAAGAATCTTCAATCCAAAGGTGTAAGTCTTACTAAACGTATAAGTTAAAGAGTAAAATACATGACCGTATATGTCCCCCACTCACCTTTGGGCAACTCCAAAAACTTTTGCTAAGACACTCTATCAAATGTGAGATTTTCAATAACAACAAGTAATATTATTTTCTGTCATATTGTCAAAAAAAATCCTTGTCTTTAGTGAAAAATAGCACATGAACCCAAGTCAAACATTTTCATACATTGTCACACTTTATTGGGCAAGGTACCAAAAAAACTTCTTCTTTTCCGCATAAAACCTAGAGATCTTTATATTTTTTTAACTTTATTTTTTCTACTACAAGATGTGGTGTAAACCTTCTTATTGAACATTAGGATTCTCATTTTCAATCATATTTTGTCCATAGAAAACTAAAATGTATATTGGCAATTTTTAAACCTCCACTCCTTGCACAACTGTTTTGGATATGCTACACCCCTTCTTGACTTCTAAAAATTGGTGTACAAGGTAATAACATCAAGATTAACATGGTGGTAATGTTTCTAGACCTTGTGTAGTGCAAAAACCTGACGCCAAGTGAAGTCAAAGTCTGCTGATCCACTCAACGCAGGGAAGAAAATGAACCGTATTCTCTACTTCAAATACTATAATCTTTCAATCCGTGCGGTCAGAGCATATGAAACTTTGTGAGGACATTACTAAACAAGTACTCACTATGATCCTCCGGTTAGATGTAAAAATAAAACTTTTTTATTCCCTCCTCACTCATTGCACTAGAATGAGCAGTTTTGAAGTGTTTCTCCACGTCTCAAAATGCCTTGGGCCTTTAGGGGTTAAGTTCTAAAATACTATTATGCACCAATTATTAAAAAAAAAATCCTACACATTAAATTCAAAAATAATGATTTTAAAAGGCCCAAGGCATTTAAAAGGCCCTTTGTGAGAGAGGGTCAAGGGTTAAGGTAAGGCCCCCCCATAACCAACAAAAACCCATAGCCAATGCCTATAAAATCGGGGTATATCCAACCCTCTTTCATCCCAATACCACAAACTCAGGTCCAAATGGAAGTTTCTTATTAGTCAAGACCCTTACTTTTGGTCGTTAATTGTGGGGGTACCTACTTCTGGCCACCCACAGTTTGAAAATTCATAACTAATTCAGTTTTCATCGAAAAAATATGAAATCACTTGGGTTGGAATTGTAATCCTACTGGCTATCACTGAAAAATAAAAGTATATTTATCTCCTCTCTCAGTATATGCACATTCCTTAACTTGTCGGTTTTAGGGGGGCTCACCTTAAATCCTCTCATGAGAAACACATGTGGGTGAAAAAACAAAACCGAATTAGCGCATCACCATCACCAAGTCTGAACGTCGGGGCCAAAATAGCAAGACGCAGCAGCATCGACGCGACGGAATAATAAACGGTGCAGCCGCAACAGACGACCGACTGGAAAGCCAACACTTGCTATTTCTACGCCGGATACGGCACAGACGACGTGGTCCGCGATACGGACCCGAGCGTGGTCTCCGTCACGCAAAGACACCGAACAGAACCTCCGTCAGCCACCGGAACTCGACCTCTCAGGAAAAAGAACCAGTTTTCTAGTTATCCCCCTTCTCTGCAGTAACATATTCCGTTTCGCGAATGCCACCGAAGTCACCACAACATTCAGTTAGGAATAGTCAAGTGAAGGGACGTTGGCCACCAGTTACTACAAGTTCCTGTAAGTTCCTACGAGAGACTTTTGTATGAGTGAGTAAGTTTTTGTGGCAGTTCGCACTCACCCAGTTGTTTTTGGAATACGAAGTGATTCGTCTTTCGATTGGTGGTTACATGATATGTGTCTTCGACCGCGCTTCGGCTTCGTGAGGGTGGGCGAGTTAACTGATTCCACAGCGAGAGGTTGTTCCTTGAGTAGTTTTGAGGGGTATCAGAGGATTTTGTGATCGAATTGAGAGGCCAGAGTTGTGGTTATGTGAGAGGGAATGGTTGTTCGCGAGGAATTTAGAGGGGTAATACGCGTTTATGTTGTTGTTGTAACAAAAGCCAAGGAATTTCGTGGTGAAGAGAGTTGGACGAGATAGTCCGGGGGGGGGGGGGGGGGGGGTGTTGTAAGTTTTGAAAATCGCCGCTTTGGCGACCAAGACAGAGAAAGACAGGCTTTCGAGAAATCTGGTGGCGTATCCTCCGCGGGTTTTGTAACAGATTCTTTGGTTTCTTCGCAGACGAAGGAGGAAATGCGAGTCTGAGTTGCAGGAATTGTCTGAAGTTTTGAGAGAGTTGGCGAAGGAGATGAGGGAAGACGATCATGGCGCGTCGCGTTACCTGAGTCCGCTCGTGAAGCAGGACCTGGCGAAGCTCGACACGGATGGCGACACTCGCCGCATCGCCGTGAATTCGCTGAAGCTCTTCGTGGAGCAGTTGGATGCCTCCACCTTGCCCCGCTTCATCTCTCAGGTATCGCATCTCAGGTTGCTTCGTAATAATTACGGCAGAAGATCCAGGATTAATTCTACGCACATTTCTTGGGGGGAATCAAGATAGCCGGGGTGAGGAGAGCACATTGTTTTCGATTCCTGAGTGCATTGCTCGCGAATAAGGCCGTCAGGGTTAGGACTGATGTCTTCGCGTGTTGTTTGCAGGTGGCGGAGTCGCGGGAGCCGGGCGCGACGCGGTCGTACGCCATCCTGTTGTACGAGGAGGTGGCGCGGGTGCACGGCAAGCTGGTGGTGCCCTACATTCCCAAGGTGATGGCGGCGGTGATCCGGTCGTCGGCCGCGAGCGGGAGCTTCCCGCAGCTGCAGTCGGCGTGCGCGCGCGTCACGGCCGCGCTCGCACGTCACTGCATCACCTCCGCTGATGCTGACTCCGAGGAGATCCTCGACGCGCTCTGCGCGCCCCTGGTGGACGCGCTCTCTGGCAAGCTGGAGCCCGTGGCGGCCACCGCTGCGGCGTGCCTGCACGCGCTCGCGGAGACGGAGCGCTGGAAGCACGTCCGCGAGGCGACGGTGCACGAGGTGTGCCACCGCACGACCGTGGCGCTCAGCGAGAAGGCGACGCGGACAGCGGCCCACATGCAGCTCATCCGCATTCTGGCGTCTGTCAGCCCCGATGTGGTCTCGGTTCATGGCGCCGGCCTCTTGCGCGCGGGCGAGGAGATCTTGATGGTGAACGCCAACTCATGGCAGCTCCGCAAGGCCGCCGCGCAGTTGCTGCAATCCGTTCTCACCGTGCTCGACAAGGACACCCTAGACACAGAACTGGACTCGGCTTTGCACGTAAGTGAAACAACCCTTCAAACATGAGTACCATCTCTCTTGATTGTCTCAATTGGCACCATCTCTGACACGATTGATACATGATTGGATCTATTTCAGGCTTTAGACAGTTGTCGTTTCGACAAAATGCCGCATGTGCGCGCAGCCGTGAGTGAGGCGCTGCACACGGCGAAGATGCTGGTGTCCGGGACCGTGAGCTCGTCGTCATGGAGCCCGAGGACGCCCCTGAGGGCGCGCGCGAGTGTGTTCAATAGTCCTCGAGGCGCAAGCGTGAGCCCGACCTCGCAGGAGTCGCGGCGGTTCTCGTTCTCGCCGACTTCGACGAGCGCGTCGGAGTGCTCTGCGCACCCGCCGGCGCCGGCGCGCAAGCGCGGGGCGCGGGCGAAGCGCGCCCCCCTCTACCCCGCGCGCTTGCTGCAGTCGCCGCGCTCTTCGCCCTCGAGCTCCACCTCCACTGTTGAAGAGTGCGAGTCGCCGTCACGTCGATGTGAGCACTTTTTTTATGCCATTTCTGTTTTCTGTCAATAGGCTAATATGATCTTTTCATGGTATTATGATCTTGTTGTTGATTATCCTTTGGATTTGTTTCATGTGCAGTGAATGTAAACGAGTTCAGTCACGTGTACCCGGTGGAGGTTGATGCACAGCTAATCGACCTTGAGACGAAACAAGCGCAAGCTGATGGCATCACTCAACCTGAGCCCATATGTGCCACCTCTTCTGGCGAGGCTTCGAGAGTGGACGATCACGTGGAAGTGGTCTTGCCGCGGCTGAAGACGAGCAACGCTCCAATTGACGAGAGATCAACGCCCACGCTGATTCAGGATTCCATCATCACACCGAGCGAATCAGAGGAACCTGCTCATATGGATGTCGAAGTGGAGAAACGCGAGGTATTCACAGAAATCCTGCGAACACCGAAAGCCGCTTCACTGTCACACAAAGCGAACTTTGCTCGTTTCAGTGGCAGCTTAGAGTTCGACGAGGTAAGGAAACCTTTTTCTCAATCGGTTGCTAGTTGTGCTATCTCTCACCTCGCGTATTCTCCCTTATAACGGGGGCTTGGCACATACCCTGATAACCCGTATTGAAGCTGCTAGTGCTAAATTCATCCCGGTTTCGCAGATCGCGAGCCTCTCCATCCCGAAGCGGCTGGTGCGCTCGCTGTCCAACCTCTCTATCCCAGATTCTGGAGACTATCAGCAGGACGTGAAGCTGATCTCTCAGGACGATGCCCCCACTGCAGATGCAGATGAAACGTTAAGCGAGACGGGGTGGAGCGTCCGCGACAACCCCATCGCATCGGAGGACTCCTACCGAGGCGAAAGCTCCGACGAAGAAACCTTCAAAACCTTCTCCCAACCAACTTCTCTCACGGTGAGCCCTCGCACCAACGTGCCCTCTCCTACACCTCCTCAGGACGAGATGTGCAGACTGATCAGTAGTGGCCCATGCAAGAGCATGCAGTCGCCGAGTTGTGGACTGTCCAATCCTACACCTCCTGAAGACGATGGCGAGGAGCAGATGCGCAGACTGATCAGTAGTAGTGGTCCATGCAAGAGCATGCAGTCGTCAAGCTGTGGACTGTCCAATTCTACACCTCCTCAGGATGATCGCGAGGAGCAGATGTGCAGACTGATCAGTAGTAGCGGGCCATGCAAGAGCATGCAGCCGCCAAGCTGTGGACTGTCCAATTCTACACCTCCTCAGGATGATCGCGAGGAGCAGATGTGTAGACTGATCAGTAGCGGGCCATGCAAGAGCATGCAGTCGCCAAGCTGTGGACTGTCCAGTCCTGTAACTCCGCTTGACGATGGCGAGCAGATGTGCAGACTGATCAGTACCGGGCCATGCAAGAGCATGCAGTCGTCAAGCTGTGGACTGTCGAGTTTGCTCCACCATGATGGATCTACATCTCGCGCTACATTGGGAGGAAAGGACGCAGTGGAGAGTAGTCGGCGAGGGAGTGAGCGTAGTTTGGTGAGGATGGTGTGCCAGTCTTATAAGTACTGGAAGGAGTTGAGGTGCTACGCGAAGACGGCGTTAGGAGGGTCGCTGTGCTTGGTGATTGCGCTTCCGCTGGCTATGATTGTGGCCAAGGCTCTCACTCATGGGGGCCGCGAGTGTCATCACCTTGTGCCTACTTAGTGACAGATTTTTCAGGAGGGAGGAGAGAGGAGTGTAACATAGGCGGGTGAGGATGAGGAGGAGGAGGAGAAGGCTAGCAAGTTTTGTTTATAGAAAGCACTTCTTCACTATTGTAAAGCATCATGAAATGTGACATACTTGTGTTTCAATCATTAGAGTTTTCCTGAAAGTAATTTAGGATCTTTCACCACGAATCTTAGGGTCTTATGTTGATAACTCATGCATATGGTGACTGGGAAAGGTGTGGGGAACCATTAGTCAACCTTTTGAGAACTTGGGGTACTATGGGGGAGCTTTAGCTTGCATGGGTAGGACCCAAGAGCATTGATTGTTGTGCATCTCACTAGTGCAGAAATAGGGAACATGAGATTTTTGGACGTCTATTCTCGTGCATAAAAAAGTTTCATCATGTCTAGCACCATATCCCTACTTGCTTTCTGCTTTGGGGTGTACTTTTAAGAAAACTCTATCGTTGCTACAACCCTTTAAAAGATGAGGGAGCCCAAACTAGATAGGAAACTTCATTGCTGCTCTAACCCTTTAAAGATGAGCGAGCCCAAACTAGATAGAGAGTAGTAATAGATGCCTTGCCCTAGGGTTGTCTGAATGAACCCTGGGATTGTTATGTCCACATTAGCCTTTCCTGATTTGGTTTCAGCCGACCACATTCATTTGTGGCCATGTGCAATTTAGTTGTTGTCTTAGCTGGTCATAGCAGTCCGTCGTCTTTAATCCTTAAGGATTAGTAGCCCCCATCTTGATGGACATTGTTATTTTTGGAAAGTAGCAATAGATGCCTTGTCACGGGGCTATCGGAATCAACCTCAAAATCTTTGTGTGTCCAATTCGCCAGCTGCAACGTGCTTGCCATGACCTTGGCAGCTCAATTTATTTTTCTTTCAAGGAAGCCAAACTTGGGTAAAGTTGAGGTTATGTACCCCGACCTTAGTATACACAGGGTTCCTAGGTTCAAAGGCAACTAAAATTAGTTTTATGATATTTTTGAAAAAAAGATAAAATAGCTTGGATCACTTACATAAGGGGTCAAACATTATCTTGTCGTAATCCAAACTTCCTCCATAATTATTTTTAACTCTTCATAAGTTCTCAAGTAGTGTTGAAGTTTATCACTTCCACATGTTAACTCATGAATGTGGGACCTATGGCCATGGATTCATAATGGTAATAGAGATTATTTTGTTTGTTTAATTTTATGTTGAAAGTTTAAAAATTAATTATTAACATTTTTGCTTAAATAAAGCTTTAGGGTTTCCATATGTAGATTTGTTTCCATTTTGTTTGCATAACCAAAGTTTTATGATTTTCTAAAGGAAAACTAAGAAAAACAATATAAATTAGAAAAATATACTAAGGTAGTCAACTTTTTCCATATATCCCTAACTTACTACAAAAAATTCATTTGGATGAAAATCATCCATGTCTTTAAAATGAGTAGAAAGTACTATCCCATGATAATAGGTACCAAAACTTACATTTGCTAGCAGTTAATCAATTTTAGTGATTCAAAAATAGTAAAAGTCAGAGTCAAACTTTGACTTAATAAATTTCATTTTACTAGTAAAGCTTAAGCGCATCAAAGGTAATCTTCATGGTTTAAACAATTTTTTGGTAAAAAAACCAAAAGTTTCAAAATACAATATATGGAAATCTGTTTTTATTACATATCTTCCCACCATGGCCCAAAACCAAGTCTAGTATTATCCTGCATGGCTTATAACAAAGTGCATGTTCTAAGGACGCTCACAAAGTGCACCCACACACAAATTGGATGGAAATGTGGTTTTTTTCATCCGTGGAGAATTTCCATTCATACATTGACCAGATTATGATCTCCCCGACGCTTAAGAATGAATAAGGATTCATCACCAAACTCTCCCATTGATCTACACTAAAAATTATATTTAGTGTTGGCAACACTAAACACGAACAACAACACCAATTGTCAACAAGGGTAGAATTGTAGCAACTCTAATTGTCAATTCCAACACCAATTGTGAACAATAGTAAGATTTAAAGAATTGAAAAATGAAGAAGTTGACATTTAGTGTTAGATTTTGAAATATACATTAATTATGCAACTTGCAACTTTGGCGGCTAAAAGGGAGGCTGCCATTAAGAAATGGTGGCCCCAATACACTAATTGTCCACAAGTTGACTAATAGTGTTGGGGCATGATGGTGGTAAATACACCAATTGTCATCCAACACTAAATATAATTTTTAGTGTAGTGACTGTTTAGAGTAAAAAATAACAACATTATATAGTATAAGAAAACTAAGTAATTATTGAAACTTTGGGTGAATTTACAAACAACTTCATTGACTAAGTGGTTCTCTCCAAAGCATGGTCCTGAGGAACAGTGCATGATAGCATCTGAGTAGTCCTTTTCATATAATATGGGATACAAGTTCTGATATGATTTCATGTTCCCCTGGAGCAAGATTTTCCAAATTCTTTTTGAGAGGTGCTGACAAGTACGGAGTACAAGAGAGAGAGCGAGGCGTGCAAGCATGGCAAAGAAGAACTTCTATCTTCAAAATTGGACTTTGTTCCTTCCCTAAGGCCCACTTCACACCTAACGCCCAAGTCAAGAGTCCGTCGGTTTCCACCAATGAGATGGCCAAAGTCCGGCCTCTCGGCCTTCACACCAAAGGCCAAAGTCCAATGGCCGTCGTCTTCCAATGTGCCTACATGGCAGTATTTTTGGAGAGTTTTGGTGCCAAGGCGACGGACTCTCGAGCAAAACTTGGGTCGCCGTTTTTAGTTGACCCAAACTTCCTTCAAGAGTCCGTCAAATTTTTCAATAAAATAATCAAAATCTACCAAGATTTGGACCGTTAGATGAAAGAGGCCAAATTTTTTGGCTGATTTTTTTTGGCATAATGATATGGGGTTTGGACTTTGGACTTGGGCTTTAGGTGTGAAGCGGCACTAAGTTTATGTTTGACATTAAAGGTTAGTATTGTGGAATAAGGTTATCAAGTACATGTATTTGGAAAACTAAATACATGGATTCAAATGTATTTGTTGTATACATGGATTCAAATGTATTTGTTGTATACATGGATTCAAATGTATTTGTTGTATACATGTATTTTGATGTATTAATACATCAAACTATGTTGTATTATTATATTGTATCTAAATACATATATTAGTAGAAGAAGAATGTTGGTCCGTGGTAGGGACCCGGCATGAATGAATTGTCTGTTCATTCCACTTCTAAAACCGTGCCCACTAGGCAAGGAATTAGTAGTATGGAACTACTTCCCCCTCTCAAGGGTAGACACTATGTAGCAAGTAACAAGACACCTGAGAAACCGACCGGAACAACATATATTAGTACATGTATTCAGATGTATTTGTTGAATACATGTATTTAGATGGGCATATATTGTTGATTTTGGCTTCATTCTCCCTCATTCAATCACGTATTTGGTCGTATTTGGCATACATAATACAAGTGACTCCATGTATTTATAAATTTTGGAATATGAATATAATTTGTCCGCATTTGATGACCTCAATTTGAAATTACTTTTCTTCTCAAGGGTAGACACCGTCAAACTGCAAGCATGCCACAATTTAGATATACCCCCTATGAGCGAGAAGTCAAGCAGTGCGCAAATATGGAGTGAACAAATAATAATACAATTATTTTTCAGTAATAGCCAATAGAATTACAATTTCAATCCAAGTGATTTTATGTAATTTAATGAAATGGAAATGACTTATGAAATTTTTAAGTGTGCTGCCATGTTTAGCCGGTGGACACCAATAGGTATCTCCATAGGAGCCGACCAAAGTAAGGGGTTCTTACTAATAGCAATCGTCCATTTGAAATTGAATGGGTGGTAATGGGATGGAAGTGGTTGGATATACCCCAACTTCATAAGTATTGATTATGAGTTTTGGTGGTTACTGAGGAGGTTACCTTAACCCTTTAGCGCCTCCGAGGCCCTGGCAAGGTCGTTTTTGTGATTTTTCTCTTGTAACTCTTTCTACAATAATCTATTGTCTCTTGCTTCCTTTTAACGCATTTTGAGGTCCTCATTACCTTTCCAATGGATCATTCCAATCTCTAATCTATGCAGGCATCAACAAACTACAATGATGTCCATGAAATAGAGTCACAGATTTTTGTGCTCAAATGTACACATTGTGTAGATGATGTTTTGCCTAATCTATTACACTTGTAGATTATCTTTGACTCTTGTCGTCCACATAGGCGCTAAAGGGTTAAATCACCCTAGAGTTCTAACTTGATTGCAACTTTGCTTCAAAGTCACTTTTACATAACATGATAAATTTATGTATACAATAAACAATTCAATTTTGTTGCAGATTTTATTATGGATATAGCCAATATATTAGAGGAAGAAGAACTCTGGTCTACATCGAGACCGGCATGAATACAGTGTTTGTTCATTCTTTTCACTAAGCCTATCATAGGGTAGTGTAATAGAACTATCCCTCCAAACCCAACACATTCTCGACCACATGCGCCCCCACCACACATATTAAAAAACCCTTCCATACACCCAATAATCAACATAACCGCGCACAAACATAGAAAGTACATTGACTCCAACAACATAAGCAAACAATATACGTCATATCTATGCCATTGGTCCCACAATAACAACACCTACGCCAAATGGCTCCCACAAAGAAATCTTTTCCCTTGGCACAACCCAAATACTTCCTTACATAACACCGAAATCCTCACACAATACTACCTTAGAACTCAAAACAATTATTACCAAAATATCATACAATTACACCACCCCCAAGCACAACCCCGCAATAGAAGATTTGTCACGCCACCTCTTATTATCCCCCTCCTTAACATCTTTACAACCGAATGCAACCCCGAAACGGACATCCTAGCACAAACAAATACAATCAAAATACAACAAGATAATGCCCACATATACGAAGGTAATGGCAAACATCTAATAACCATACCACTCGCTAGACTACAATGGTTGTGGAACCAATACCACAATGCACTACAAACCCCCATTAACATTGAACCAATACCCCAAACATTCGAAACCGAAATTGTTTGGCTATACCAAAGATATAACTACCGAATACCCAAAAATGACCCCCTTAAAAATGCACACTACACATTACCCGAGCCTATCTTAGACTATCTTATTACATCTTTGAATATCACACATTCATACTTCTCATCCCCCGTTACATGCTCTACAAAAATCTCAAAATTTCACTCTCCATTCAAACGAGATAAGATTTTTGGTTCTCTTGGAAAAGCTTTTGATTATAAATGGAGCGGAATAGGCCTTGCACACCCTCACAACGAAGAAGAAACACAACAAGCAACACATTGGGCATGCCTAGCGGCAAATAAAGATCCCAACCACAACATCACCATTATTATCACTCCCGACACTCATTGGTACCACAACCCTAACCCACACTTAGGCCCATTTCCGGACTCTCACATCATAGTACTATTTGAAGCAGACTCTATAACCTACAAAGAACCCACTATACCACCGCAAGTACAAACACCCCGCCTTGAACCAGCAACCCTACATATCCTATGTATACATCACCAAACTCGAGAAATAGGTACTCTAGAAAACCTCACTCATCTCAATTTGATAGCAAAAAATCTAAACATTAACAAGTTAAACACCGCAATTGCCTCTCCCACACCCATTTCAACCCGTGTAGACCGCAACAAAAAATGGTTTAAAACCCCCCACACAAACATCTCCACATCACCAATAACCGAATTGAGCCTCCCCCTCTCCTACTACCAAATTAATACATACCTAAAATTTGACCCCAACTTTAGCTACTACACTGACGGCTCCTTTAAAGAACCAACCGAAGTAAGCCCGGGACATTGGCACCGAGAAAAAGCCGGTTATGGGATATACAATTCAACCAAACAAATTAAATTAGGCAAAAGACTACATGGACTCCAAAATATTCTAAGAGCCGAAATGATGGCTATATACAAAACCCTCAAAATAATCACCACTCAATACCCAAACGAACCGGCTCACATTTTTACAGATTGCATAATTGTATTATATCTCTTTAATACACACATTAAACACCCTACTTTACCCAACAGTCATCCGGATAAAACTATCCTTACATCTATGGTTGCAATGCTCCACAACCATACACAAATTACTACACTCCACAAAGTTCGAGCTCATGCTAATATCGACGGCAATGAACAAGCCGACAAACTAGCAAAGGAAGGAAGAGAAAAAACCCACAAGAATGCCGAACACCCATACGAACACGCCCATACCACCCCATATTACTTTCATAGATATGAATGGCCCTCTATGGGTGAAACTCCCGATAAAGGCCCCATACGATTCTTGGACAATACCTCAAAAAACATGATCTTGTAAATAACCTAGAAAAACTTACAGAAAACTTCCCCAATATTGATAAATGGACTGGCAACCCAAACATTCATAACGTACTATCCAACAATTTTTGGAAAAACCCCATTATAACGGACCCACAAATCACATGCCTAATCAAATTCCGCACCGGACAATACATGGGTAATGCCCAAAAACAACTCTTCTTTGGAATAGAAAGATTCCCTACAATTACATGTCCAATTTGCAACACCACAGACCCAAACACATGGCTACATGTCTTACTCAAGTGCCAAAACCCACATATACACTCACTAATTGTCAAAAGACATGACAAAGCCGTATGGGCTATTCGTAAACTACTTATATCATCAACCAAATCCTCGTGTTACATTCTCATGTATGCCGGAACCTCTAATGACAACCCGCAGGAAAATGCGGTCCCTCCTTGGCTATTACCATGTATCTGTCATACTCAAAGATGCCATTGTAATGCAAGATTCAAACCGGACCTACTATGTGTTAGAGGACTTTCATACAAAGACCCCCCACCAAACCACATAGACCCTAGTCTCACCATCCAATTTATTGAATTCACATATTGCAATGATAGATTCTCTCCGGACACTATTGCAAACAAAACAAATAAATACCAACCACTACTTGACGACATTCAAGCACTAGGATGGAAAGTAGACCCCCTCATTGTCATCACCGTGGGTGCTAGAGCCACCACCTTCATTCCCTCAATGACAACCCTTGAAGAAACATTTAAAACCCCCATCACTTCAATCAAAACCACCTTTTCAAATATTAACATTATTGCAATCCAACATGCTATGTCGATACTCCTACATAAACGTAAACTTGAAAACAACCAACCCCTTCCTGACACTTCAAACCCCCCTCCATAAAGCTACACCTGCATTTGCATACTCACCATACTTGCCCTCCACCCTTTTAGGGACTTTTTGGAACCTAGGGTCCTTTGATATTGGTTACTTGATACCGGGGACATAGTGTCTACCCTCGAAAGGGGGAAGTGGTTCCATACTACCAACCCATGCCCGGTGGGCATGGACTTAGTGGTGGAATGAACGGACACTTCACTCACGCCGGCCCCCCTTCGGAGACCGGTGTTGTTGTTGTTGTTGTTGTTGTTGTTCTTCTTCTTCTTCTTCTTCTTCTTCTTCTTCTTCTTCTTCTTCTTCTTCTTCTTCTTCTTCTTCTTCTTCTTCTTCTTCTTCTTCTTCTTCTTCTTCTTCTTCTTCTTCTTCTTCTTCTTCTTCTTCTTCTTCTTCTTCTTCTTCTTCTTCTTCTTCTTCTTCTTCTTCTTCTTCTTCTTCTTCTTCTTCTTCTTCTTCTTCTTCTTCTTCTTCTTCTTCTTCTTCTTCTTCTTCTTTGTAATAGAACTACTTCCTCCTTTCCAGGGTAAACACTTTTCTACACTAAGTGCTTCCTTACACTAGGTCCCTTAGAGACAATCAACATGTCATCCCCCCGAGGGCTTTTTGGATACCCATACAACGAGGTCATAGTTGGGTGGACTACGGTAATAGGCACCACACCGGGGCGTGGACAGGATATCCCCATGCTCGGACTTATCCAAGGTGGGCCCCATCTAATTGCATGGGGTCATTTTTTGGCCCTCTTATTTTGGAGGGTCCAGAGGTTTTTTTGGATTTTTTTTGACAAATTTGGGGCCTACGGGCATTGTTAACCCCATTGAACCCTCTTTTGCTATAAATAGGGCCCCATCCAAAAACAAAATAGGGGCCGGGTTTGGCCCCACCACCTTGTGGCTCCATGCGGTAAGTCCGAGCGTGGGGGATATCTTGTCAAATCGCCACACCAACATGGGGACTTGAAGTCACAACCACCTCATTGGTGTGCCATGACTCAAACCGCTACACCAAGGCCATGGTGCCCATATATCACACTGCAAGCAAAACCAAAAAATAATTCAAAATTCGGAAAAGGAAAGAGAGTTTTGAGTAAGATATGATGAGGCATCTGCTGCCAGATTTACAAGTTCATAATCCATTGGAATTCCTATCATCAAGTTTATGATAAGCCCACATTTTTAAAATTTCTTTCATACTTTTGTAGTCTTGGCCGATTTCAACAATCTAATTCATGGGTGTATAAGCCACTTGAGTGCTCCTTTTTAACAAGATATTTTAAAATAAGAGAGAATATTTAGGTAGGCAATTGTAAAGAAAATATTAAGCTAAGTATTATCCAAATATCAACATATTATCACCAGCTTTCATGTGAATACCATATCATCACCAACTTTCATGTCAAGTGGATCTCATCTCTGATGCAGCTTCGACGGTGGTTTCACATTACAAACGAGTACATGTTGATGAAAACATTGATGAACGTCAAGTCAATGATGCTGTTGATCAGTATTGCCCAGAAGCTCACCAATTGCAGTCACACTGGGCTACTGTTAGAAGTCAAGCTTGACTCTTTTTACATTGTGCAAGACCAAAATTCTAACTTGGTGCACAGATATATTTTCTAAAGAGATTTTGTTCATTTTTTATTTACAAAAAATCCATAGTACTAGAACTGTAGTCTGTCTCTGTTATCTTGGAATTGTAGAAAATTTGAAAATATTTCTAATGTACTATATTTATTGGAACATGTTTAGGTTCAACCATCATGACACGAAATAATTGTATCTAGGGTACTTTTTTTACAAGAAATAGTTGTGAAATTTCTGGCTTTACAATCCACCCAGCCTTCCTCTTTGATTGGAAATGGGACACACCCAATCACAACCATTCACTGTGAAGCCACATTTTCAAACCGTTCCATCACTTTACGCTGTGGAGCTCATCAAGGAACACCTTGGAGTAATTTACAATAGGTGAAGCGGCATCGCGTACATTTGTTCAAAAGCAGGACCATCAAGAGAATCCTGTACTGAAGCCAAGTACTCCATCACAAGAACATACACTTTCCATATTCAACAAGAGCAATGATGAACCAGCTGGAGCACACACTAAATTTTTTCCTTCCTACACAAGTGCTAAACTCATAATATTAGTTGTCAATTGTACCTTGGTCCAAGAAGCAATAAACATACCGGAGGGTTAGATTTGGCAAAAGATAATTCTAACAATAGCTACCATTTTTTTTTGGAAATTATTTTTCGAGAAAGTAGTTTTTTCACTAATTGAAGATGAAAAACTCACCTTGATTTATGAATCTTAGTCATACTTGTGGTTTTTATTTAGAGATATTTGTGAAGTGGCTTTGAGTTAAATTAAACATGAGTGATCCATATTTAGTAACAATATAAAATACCCAAGGCATTATCAACATCTATGGTAGCTTTAATGGCACTTCAATAGTAATATCACCTTGTGAATACAACTCACTACCAAGCTTTTAGTTCTCCTTGCCTAATTCTTTACCATTAATCCTTAAAATGCCAAGCATCCATATATGAGACTATGAACAAAATCTTTGATGCTTATTTTCTCATCAATGGACATCATTTATCATCCATCCAATGAAGATTATCTGTCAAATCACAACTCCCATGAAAAGATGATTCAAATATTTTTGGTAGTTTTTATTATTAGAGATTTGATGTTTGAGATGGAGAAGTTCATTTTTGGTTGGATCATTATGGAATTAGGAATATCTCCATTAGAACTATCCTAAAAGTGACCATGCATGTCTTATAATAGTATGAGTCTTCTAACACGAAGAAGATAACTTGGGTTTGGCAAAGATGTGGAGGAACTCTCGATTAACTCTTAAGGAAATCCGTGTACTATGGGGGTAAACTTTAGCTTGCATCGAGTAGGGCCTAAAAGTATTTATTGCCATTACAACTTGACATGCATTTCATTAGTGCAAAAAGTATAAACCCTCTCAAGCTTTGTATATTTCCACATCTCTATGTTGACTTGTTTTCACCCTGTCTTTCTTATTCAAGTAATGCTTTCAAGAGACTTCTATTGAATAACCCTAACCCTAACCTCAACCCTAACCCTAACCTCTCAAAATATCTCGAACTTTCCGCATGCATGACATCAAGCTCATATCACCCAAACTGCACACCAACCACATGGCCCATATGCCCAACGTAACAAAAACCATGGCAGAATGAGAATCCAAAAGCACAAGAGCAAGTTCTCCCGATTGACATTCATTCCCATACCACAACATTGACTCCTAGACAAACCCCAAAGAAACGGATCTCTCTATTTACCCCCGATCGGGCATTGCACCAAGCCTCAGTCTCAGGGGAGTCCATTTTTCTAGCCTTTCAACTTTTGGGGCTCTAGAGGATTTTTTAGGTCAAATTTGGGGCCTGCGGCGTCAAATTACCCTCGGAGCCCCCCCGTGATCAAATAGGCCCCCCCTCCCACATAAATATAGGGGCCGGTTTTGTCCCTACCCTCCCCCACCCTCCCAAGCCTAAGTCTAGATGCAACGCTCGACCGGGGTATTTAGTCAAATCCCAAAGAAACCCTACAGAAACCCAACAAACTAAACCGTAGTTAGCATCCAACTAACTTAGTATCAATGGACTGTCCGGACGCAGTCCGCACCGCCGCCCAGCGGTACCCCGCGAGCGACCGCCGGTCGGCGCCGAAGGAACCACCTTCACAGCCTACAAAAACTTTCCAAAGATGCCTGCGCGCATGTGTGTTTGCACTTGGGTCGTGTCCACGACAGATCCAGAGAGACCAATTTAGCTGTGGCCACCTTCTCATCAGTTTGGTAAGAATCAACCATCATCCCTCACTTGCACTTTCACAAGGCGTAGTACGTTATCTGCTAGAAGATGGGGTCTGTCTGTCATGGACATCACCGCCTTGTCTCTTTCTCCTCTAGTTGGTTTGAAGGTTGGGTTGCTTTTCACGTTCTTCATTTTAGTATATGGTCTTCCTTTTCATGCAGGTCTCTTCGTTTTGTTGTTCTCTTGTAGCATAAAAGGAAGACTTTTGCTAGTTATTAACTGCACACGTTCTGTCGTAGTTCGTTTGTAGGGCGTTGAGGTCGAGAACTAGGCTGGTTGAGTACTAGTGATTGCAGCGAAGGATTCGGAGAGTATTGTTGGATAGCTAATTTTTAGAACCTCTAGAATTGCACTTTGTTTGGAGGGAATGCGACTTTCCCAGAGATTTGTAGGAGAGTTTTTTCGCAGGTGATGTGCGACCACTCGGGGTTTACGGCACCTCTTGACGTCACCCTGTCTCATGCAATAGTTGTGAGGTGCGAGGAAGGATGACCAAGTTCGTAGAAGTGATCTGATGATAGATCAGGAATCACGTTAGGTTGATCATGCACAAAGTTCTACATCCGAAGATCAGTTGAAGCCCGGGTTGGTGATGATTTTTGCCGATTTTCATGGCTGTATGCAGGTGATTCGAGAGCCATGGCCGCCTTGCGGCGCGCGGGGCGCGCCTACTCGAGATTCCTGGAGACGCTGAACGCGAGAATCGGGGCGAGCAAGGTGGGCAAGTACTTCAAGCTGGAGGATCGCAACACGCACTTCACGCAGGAGCTTCGGGCGGGCACCGCGACGTTTCTGACCATGGCGTACATCCTGGCGGTGAACGCGAGCATCCTGACGGACTCGGGCGGCCCGTGCGGCGTCAGCGACTGCATTTCGCTCTGCAGCAACCAGGTCTACGCCGGAGACGCCGCGTCCTGCACCGCCGCAGGCTTCACCATGGTCCCGCCCACGACCGCCTGCAAATTCGCCCCGGTGAACCCCGGCTACCAAGCGTGCCTGACAACCGTGAAGAAGGACCTGATCGTGGCGACCGCCGCGTCGTCGCTGATCGCCTGCTTCATCATGGGCATGTTCGCGAACCTGCCTATCGCGCTCGCGCCGGGGATGGGCACCAACGCCTACTTCGCGTACACGGTGGTGGGGTTCCACGGCGGCGGTAGTGTCAAGTACGAGTCGGCTCTCGCCGCGGTGCTGATCGAGGGCCTCATCTTCCTGCTCATCGCGGCGCTCGGGTTCCGTACCAAGATCGCGAAGCTGATCCCGCGGCCCGTGCGCCTCTCGACTTCCGCCGGGATCGGCCTGTTCCTCGCGTTCATAGGGCTGCAGTCCAGCCAGGGTGTCGGGCTCGTCGCGTTCGACGGGAGCACGCTGCTCACTCTCGGCGCCTGCCCGCGCCAGTACCGCGTCTCGCTCGCGCCCGTCATCACAGTCAATGGCACCACCGTGCTCATGCCAGGTAAAACTCTTTTCTACCCTCATGTATCTAGAACTGATTATCACCATCACCATCATCATCCTTAATCGCCATTACCATCATCATCCTTAATTGCCATCATCCTTAATGCATACAAGAGCCTAACTAAAAATATACTGTGGTTGTTGTTTTATTCCCAGGTGGATCCACCTCGAGTGCAATTATGTGTACGAAGCACCGCATGGAAGACCCCACGTTCTGGCTAGGTGTGGTCGGGTTCCTCATCATTGCGTACGCGCTCATGAAGAACGTCAAGGGTGCCATGATCTATGGCATTGTGTTCGTCACGGGCGTCTCATGGTTTCGCCACACTAAGGTATGACGTACTGGTTGTCTCCTGGAAATGCATGGTTGCATCCCTCATACCTTCATTAAGCTTGATCTTTTGACATTCAACTTCGTGGTTGTGTGTTACTAAATAGTGCTCAGATTCCCCAATGAAGCAAGAATCCTAATTCAACTAGACGTGTTCCATTGCATCAATGTGTGCAATCAGAGTTGCATTGAAACAGTGTTTCATTGGATTAGGTGATTCTTATTTCATGTGAGCATATATTAATGTGTCCAAATCACTGATACCCTGATCCTAAACCCTACTTTTTCTTTCAGGTGACATACTTTCCCGAGACTCCTGCGGGTGATGAAGCCTACGCCTACTTCAAGCACGTGGTGGACGCGCACAAGATCCAGAAGACGGCAGGCGCGCTGAGCTTCCACCAGTTTGGCGAGAGCAACCTGTGGGTGGCGCTCATCACGTTCCTGTACATCGACATCCTGGACACCACAGGAACCCTGTTCTCCATGGCAAAGTTTGCCGGGTACGTGGACGCGGAGGGCAACTTCCCGGGCCAGTACTTTGCGTTCATGAGCGACGCCACGGCCATCTGCGCGGGCTCGCTCCTGGGCTCCTCCCCCGTCACCACGTTCGTCGAGTCCTCAACCGGCATCCGCGAGGGCGGGCGCACGGGGCTGACCGCCATCACCGTGGCGTTCTTCTTCTTCCTCAGCCTGTTCTTCACGCCGCTGCTGGCGTCCATCCCCCCCTGGGCCGTGGGGCCGGCGCTCGTGCTCGTGGGCGTCATGATGTTGAAGAGCATGGTGGAGATCAACTGGGAGGATATCCGCGAGAGCGTGCCGGCGTTCGTCACCATCGTGCTCATGCCGCTCACGTACTCCATCGCGTACGGGCTCATCGGGGGCATCGGTACGTACATCGCGCTCCATCTCTGGGATTGGGCGCGCGCAGGCGTTGCTAGGCTGCACAAGAGCAAGGGCGAAGATTACGAGGAGCCGGTCCCCAACTCGGAAGCCAACGCAAAACTCTGAGAAATCCGGCCAACATTTCTCCGAGCTACCGACACAGAACTCTGTGGATTCTGGCCAACGTTTCCTCTGAGGATCAATTCTGGCCCATCTTTTCTCCTCAACAGAAAAAGGCCCTGGATAGACTCTGGCCAGTACTTTTCTCCTTGGAAAGAGACACACTTCAACATGATGAGGATTCCGGTCAATGTTTCTCTGCTACCGACACACGTTTCAAGTGTCATTCTTGCCAGATGATACTTGTCCTCTACCGACACATTTCAACCTGATGAGTGCAGTGGTGGCTGATATGAGTGGTAGAGTTCACTTTATATCCCACGCCCAGGGCGAACTGACCACCTCGTTCCCCCTTGTGGGATGAAGGGGCAGTTGCCGATGGGATGAATCATCCCTCCCTGCCAGTTAAGTGGTGAAATCCCAGCCCGCTAGCACACAAATCCTCCCCCCTCCCGGCATGTGCCATGGCTTGTGCATTCCTCTCGCCCGTCGTGACACATTTCTCTACGAAATACCTGTTACGCGTATTGCTGCGACACATTTCTGTACGAAGTACTTGTGAGGGGTATTGCCTCCTGAGAAGCTTGTGTGGGTAGAAGCACGTGTAGGGTTTCTTTCTATACCTCCCCATGTGTTCTCAAGTGCTATCCTTTGGGTCCATCTGACACTAATATTGACTGTATTATTTTCTTTCATGGTTTCCATTCCACATAGATTGATCCTTCGAGCTCATCTTTTGTGCTTAGGTATGTTGTCATTGAATACTAGGGTTTAAGTATTATATTTTTGAGTTTCTTGAGTGATACATTAGTTTCTTCAATAAGTGATTGTTTATAGTTTAGGGCATGAGACATATTTCAATCATTCCATTTAGTGTGACTTAGGGTTTTTTGGCGCAACTTTATGCTAAATACATCATAGATGTAGATAGTGACTTAATTCTTAAATTTGCTTCTGTGCACGATAGGTATGTAAAAGCTCCTTGGAACATTTTAGAGAACTTTTACTGCGCGTCACGAGTATTGCCTTTTAAATGCACTCATGTACATATACTCAGACCTTTTTCTTTTATAACGGATATTGTGATAAGAAACTAGAGACGTTTTGTTTCATATTCTTGTAGCTTGACAAGTATTTTGCTTGAAAAGAAGGGAATGTTTTTTAGTTGTCATCTTCATGAAGGGTATTGCTAGGAGATAAAGAAGAACGCCGGTGTCCGAAGCAGCGATGCTATCTTGTGAGCGGTGAGCAACGAGCGGCGAGTGGTGAGCATAAAAAATCCTAAAATCTGGAATTTTTTTGTCATTTTTTTGCGAAAAAGGTGAAATTCCTGGTTTTTTCAGCAGATCATCAAATTTTGATGACAAAATTTTCAAAAATGTCTAATTTTAGAAAATACCCTATAGCCGTGGTATACTGCAAAATTGCGTGTTTTTTTCTTTATTTCGGTCTTTTAGAGTTCCCTGTTTTAGTTTAAAGGTGTGTCACCATTTTTTTCTCTGAAGGTCCTACATTTGTAAAGTGCCATATTAGAATGTAAAGCACATATTTACTTAGGTATGGGGTTTAGGCGTCCTGGTAGAATATGATACGAAGCAGACAATTTTGGTCAGTATTTGCTAATTTATGATAATATTGATCTTCATATACAACGGGTATCACCTAGGTATTAAGTGGATATTTCACTGGTACTGAATCGGAGAGACATTCGAAATACATGGGTATTAACTGTTAACTACGAAATGCACGAAAATCACCTTTACGTTCCATGCATATCATTTGCACAAATCGCTAAGACAATTCCCACAATATTGGCAGTCCCCATTTCTAATGACTTATGTATAAAATCGTCACCTTCAAAGTGTGGAACACGCTAAGTATGGGATTCTACTGCTCAGAATAATATAACGAAATATAATAATATATTAATTGAATTCATGACCATCAACTACAGTCATGAAATCGGGTACGAACTGAGCATGTATAGAAGATGCTTCACTTGAGCAGCCAAGAAATATTAATCAATTGCGGGTTGCGACGACTTGAACGCCTTCCTCACGCTCGTTTAGTGATGTTAGCAAGCTCGAGAATGCGCATAACTTCGTTAAAGCTGTAGCTTGGAGCATGCATGAACATGTCCTCTTTGTAGTCCATCTTACATAGGTAACATAAGATGTAATACACATGCTTGCAATACTTCCATTGCCCCTTCTTTCCCAACGCTTCGGATTGCATCTTCAAAAAATCTAGGCATGAACATCCTGGGAGGTCCGTAAACATGACGCAATAGGACTTGTCCTTCCCCGTATCAAGAGTGATAACGCATCCCCATCCCGGATACGGTATGGCAAACAAATTCGAGACGTAGCAGTTATTCATAAGAGCTGCGCTTGACCACTTGTTGCGTTGGTCAATTGTGGGAGCATCTGTTGTTCTACGAATCGCGTAGCCATTCCGAAAACTGTGGTGAGAATTTGGATTTGCTGGAATGGGGAAGTGAGATCGCGGAAGAGGCATGTCCATAGACACTTGGAATTGTCGTCGTGGTGAAAGAGCTCCTCGCTGTTGCAATTGGAAACTTTCTTCCTCCAATGCTAAAACCTCATGCACAGTCAAATTAGTGCCAAGTTTCACAGGCCGCGATATTGGAACTGATGGCCAATCCATCACAAACGCTTTCTTCGACCCCTTTACACAGCGGCCTACATCATCTGGACAAAACCAGAACTCCGCATTAACATTACGGGGCGATCTGTAATCCTTCTTCATACCCGAATAGGTGGGGGCAGGAGTTCCATGACTTCCACGTACAACTTTGGTGTTGCAGGGCTCACCAGTGTGAGCCTGCAATGCTTGGCATTTTCGAGCAGACTTTTTGGGGAGCCGAGCAATGTGCCACTTAGACGGATCACAGTCCGTCTCAAGAACGGAGGTTGTATGTTGGACACCAGAGTCGTGTCCGCCAAGGGCCTCTTCGATGCGAGCCCGAGTCACCCTTTTACCATCACGGGGAATTGAATAGTTCACCGTATCGGACCTGTGCGAATCGTGGGACGACCCGGGTGGCATGTCAAGCTTGCGCTTCGTGGATCCGAAAACCTCCGCACCTTCTAAGCCGCATGTCCTGGTTAGTAAGTCCTCAGCTCCGGGGAAGTTCCTAATAGCATCAGCTATGAGTTTAGGATCACCCAAACGTTGTGCGGACCGCAACCGAAGCGTACCTCTGTCCGGACCTTTTCCGGACGCGCCGCCCTTCAACCATGCTCGATACGAAGTAATCTGCATGAAAGCACAGATAAGGTCGTCTACGGTTGCTGCGTATAGACACGTCATTGTGTTTCCGGATTGTTGGAGCCAACGGTTGTGGACAGTTTCGGCAAGGTTGCAGGAAGGCATGTCAGCCCTCTCGTCTAGAGTGAGATCCTGAGGAAACGCAACAATCGTCATTAGATATAGGTTGATTACTCTTTAAGAATCTAATCGCATGTAAACTATATGGAGCATGAAGACCACTTACAAGCTGCATTGCGCCGCCCCATTGTCGATAACGGAAGTGCCAGAATGCCATCCAATCCTCAAGAGCACGACGTCCGATTTTGGTAGTGGCACCAGAGGGCAACCATCACGCTCGAATGACATTGTACTGAGCTTCAGCCTCGTCATGGATCTTCGCATTTTTCCAGATTTTGCATAGGGCAATGTGTTGCTCTTGGAAGCCTGGAAGAATACTTCTAGAGGTCGCACGCTGAAGACACTTTGTCCAATGAAATAAGCATGTGCGTTCCCTATTATCCATGGGCTTGTCCTTGTCGCCGCTGCCATAAACTCGTCGAACGGCATGCCAATTCGCACCAGCACTGTCAGCCATGAAGCCTTTGAAGTTAACGTCTTCTAGGCCATGTTGTCTCATTGTATCATTTAGATTCTCCCAGAACAACTGTTGCGCTTGAGCATCCTCGGATTGCATATCGCACATGGCAATTGTCATTACTTTACAATACTTGCTGTCGTACACATGACATGCCATGGTAGTCCAATCCTTGACTCGTTTGACATGATCAAACATCATCCAACAATCTTCAAGGTCATTTCCGGGTTACATACGCCTAACAAGGTCTACCCCACTTCCACATCGATCGACAGACATTTTGAAAAGGAATACTTTACCTTGAGACTGGCCGGGAAACTTGTTTTCGTGGATGAACACGAATTTCGACGACTCCTTCAGCTCCATGATGTTGTCCATTACACCCTTCCCACCACAATAGAACTTCTTGCACGTGGACACTAGATTCCGTATATTCGGAGACGAAAGAGTCTCGAATTGATCAAGGACAGCATCCAAAGATGCTCCTTCAAGGTTGGGCAACTTCGATTGTGGACGGATGAGGTAGTCCGAGAGGAAATTCTTACTCGTAGCCATGACAATTGCTGAATTAGTAGCCTTGGGCGTACGTTGGACTTCTTTTGCTACGCAATCGTACATGACGTCCATGGCATCTTGATCTACACCTTTCGAGATAGGATGAAGATGATGACCCAATTGAATTGCAGCGCGTGTCCGATCGGGATCGATAGATGTCACATAGTATATACGTGCATCACAAAGCGCAAGACAAATTGGAGGGGTTTGGCAAACTTTACATGAGAGCGTAGATTTCTCGGATGGTGCTCCATTCAGTGAAAATGGAGTGAACGCGAATCCGCTCAACTCGGTCTGATTCGAGCGCCCACCGTTTCGTGACTTTTAATCACAAGTGATATTAGGGCACTGTAGATGCCCCGTACATACAGATTTCCGGTACGTAAGACCAAAATCGTTCTTGAATATTTGTAGTCATGGTCTTGCACCACGTGTGACCATCGTGTTGTTTACTCATCCCATCTAGGCCCCCTCCGTACTGGGGGGAAATACCCTCCGGGAGTGTTGGAAGTTCAAATACTACGTCCCCATCATACTTTGGAGGCAAATATTTAACCTGTTTCAAATCAAAACTATCGATATCAATTCTAGACAACTCAGACCTAGACCCTTTCCTATTACAGGTATGCCGGACATGAATTAGTATGCTTCTGACGTTGCGCGAGCCAGGATAAACTGGGGGCTTCCCTGAAGAATAAGACGGAGACGCTTGAGCGTATGATGGAACTGGGGTAGTACTAGTACGAGTTGCTAATTGATGAGACGAGGTCCATGGGATCTTTGACTCAGCAAGGTTCACATCAGATAGTTCATCTTCCTCTGTATCGCTAAGAATATGGACGCTTGGGTTAGACCTAGTGCCTAAATCGGGCACGAGTTCAGTATCACCAGAATCGCCCGGAGGAGTCATGAAGGCTATTGATGCATGAGCAGCGAACTGAACATCTGTAACACCAAATACTTTGAATGAACCACAATACAAGCTCCAAAAATATCCAACCGCGTCACTGTCTTTCACTTGATAAATGGACTGCTCATGATTACCTACGCTATTATAGACCTCTTGTTCAATGTGGACTGTGCCAGCCCGATAACCAAAACGAACACATAGCAATGACTCGGAGATACAAACTGTGCCATTGTCGCCAATGGGCACGACAAGTGGAGCACCGCCTTGATGAGAAGTAAGAGACGCCATGCACAGAGACTATTTGAAGCGGAGTTAGGTGAGGGTGGGGTGCATTGACAACTGAATTGCAAAAAAGAGATTGAACTAGCTTGCGACCCTCGTTCAAATACTGAACTGGTAAAGACTTGATTATAGCGGAAATATATTATCTTATAAAGGGCAACATACGGCGGAAATCTATATATCACGATAGAGTGAAATTACAGCGGAAATACATTAATCTATAGAGGATTACTCCTTTCTAGCCTATTGGCGGCTTCAGTGGACAATGCCACAAGTTAATCTGAGAAACAAATTAGGAATATGAAAGTCGTGAGCTCAATTACCGTTTACCAATATTGTTAATTGTCTTGTTGTAGCCACGGAATGAATACAACTTTAGATCTATCGGATCGTCATTTTTCAAATATGAAGATGCTTAACTTAAATTGTACCCCGTATTTGACGGATGGAACAGAGGTTAATACGGGAAAGCTGTGGTAGGGCTTTGCGACAGCGTGTAAAAAACTAGATCTGATAAGAGCTTAATATTGAATAGTAGGTCTCCGGTGTAAACGGAAGCAATATAGAGTAGAAGAAGAGCTCTATCACCGCACTGTAGTGATATTGCATTGTGTTGATTGGATTCATAGGGAGACTCTGATGTTGAATGAGAGTGCGGATGAGTGGTTTGGCTATCTTGTAGATGATGACTAAGATAGGTGGCCGGAAGAAGCGAAGTACCAATTTCTCCAATCCGAAGCAGACGCGGGCTCGAAAGGATCGGCGCAGACATCAGTCATTGCTGGCTGCTCAGAACCAGGAAGTGGAATCATCTGAATCGGGCGAACGATTTAGGGATTTGGCAAGTATCCACCAAGGACCGCAGCCCGTCCAATCAAGGATCAAGGTATGATTAGTGTTTTGGGATTTTCATTTCATGTGGCTGAATAGAAGGATGTCAATAGGTTCATCTGATTCTGGCGTCACGGATTGTTATTCAGGAGTCTTGCACCGTCGTTAGTATTCCTGAGCATTTTGAAGAGGCATATTCTTTAAAAGATAACTCTGGGAAAATGTATGAAAGATCCAGTACCGCTGAGACCTCGTTGCAATTAGATAACGGATCTGAAGGCAGTAAAGGCCAGTCTGACTGCTAGAATAATGACTCAAGTGAAGAGTATGGGAGCCTGGGATATCAATCACGAACCACATAGGTGGGAAACGGATCCTCATCAAAGGCATCCGGTAAGGCTGGAACGGCTCATCGAAGAGGCGTTGAGAACCTCGTGGACAAATTCCAGGAACCAGGGTGGGACCCACCAAATCAGGTATGTCACAATCCGATTATGCTTTCAACAATCTGTACCAGTTATAATGCTAACATGAGCGACTCTTCCCGTCTTGATTCTCTATGGTCAATGAGTTTTGAGCCGGACATAAAGCTCCCGAGAACAAGGGTAATTTAGCCGTGAGCCACCTTATGGGATTTGGCTCATCATTTCTAGGTAATTGAACGCCAAACCGGCCAAAGGGCCCTCGGGAATTAGGTCGGGAATCGTGATTCACTAGAGGGTGAGGTTCCTCGCACCTTCTTGGATGAGCTCTAATCGGGTAGTCGTGTGAGCATGAGCACAGTTTTGGCATCGGACTTTGCTTGTCGGGTTCGGTTCTTCACATGTGACTGAGGTCTGAGGAACCCTAATCGTGATGTTTGTGTAGTGCTTCGGTTCATCCTCGTGATGGAATTTCTAAATCATGTGAGAATCTCTGTCACTATAGGCTGTGAGCGGGGGGAATAAGCGAGGAAGTTCGAGGGCACCCGAGGTGGAAGTGGAGAAAATGGATGCACTTCATGTACGTCAATAAGATCCTTTGGTCTTTAGCTCCAATTCTAGATCTCATTTCCTGTACTTTCCATCAGGATCTAGGACGTAGCAAGGGTTGGGAGAGGTAGACTGTGAGGAGGGGAGAGTGTGAGGACTGGGTGAGAGGGTGGGGAGTGAGTGGGGTGTACGTGAGAGACTGAGTGGGGTGGGTGGGGTGTCTGAGTTCGGTGGGGAGTGCCAAGAGGTGAGGCTTGTGTACGTTGCAGTCTCTGTTGCATGGGGAGGGGCTGGCTCGTGTGAGCATGATTCACGTGCATATGCTTTGGGCAATTCTGTATGGTTTGAAGAGAGCGCGAGCGATGGTCCACTAAAGCTGGGAGGAGATTCTCGATTTTTTACCAAAATCAATGACCCCTGATTTTGGCTTTCGGATTCGAAAGCCATTTTCAGGGGTCACTGATTTTTGTAAAATTTTGAGATTCTTCTCCCTGCTCATTTGCTCTTCGTCGCGCGTGTGTTTTTTTTCATGGACTATTGGTCTTCAGCTCTTGTTCATGATTTCATTTCCTGTACTTTCTATCAGGATCCAGGACGTAGCGAAGTTGGGGAGAGCTAGACTGTGAGGAGGGGAGAGTGTGAGGACTGGGTGAAAAGGGTGGGGACTGAGAGAGGTGAGGGTGAGTGACTGAGTGGGGAGGATGACGAGAGTGTATGGGGAGGGTGGGGTGACTGTACTCGGTCCTTCGGGCTGGAGAATATCAGTAGCTTCTTGGTACTGGCTGGGGTGGTGGGTGAGGCAATGCTCGTCTCGTGGATGATCAGGGATTGCATGATCTTGATTTTTTTCATGATTCTATTCCAATTTCTAGTTCAGCTAGATGCAATTGGTTGATTTGGTTTCTCATGCATACATATTGCAGGTTGAGAGTATGGAACCTACAACGACTTCTTCACGTGGGGACATTGAGATTATAGAGGACGAAGCACGCATCACTGAACTTGTTGATGAGCATGGGCTCGCTCCAACACTTCAAAGTTTGCGAAGGTCCATCCGTGGGACCTCTTACGACATCCTACAGAGCAGCATTTGCTCCTTTGCTGGTGATCTCCCCATTCCGCTCTGCCGGATGGTGCCCATGATTGAGGTTAGATTACCTCTTCGTAGTGATGTGGAGAAATTGAAGGGGGAGTTCGTCAATGGCTATCGGCCTGGTTCTGCTAGTTTTTATGTGTCTGTGAAGAGTTTCTCCCTTGTGGAGAAGCGGGTGCAACCAGCAGACAAGTCATCGTGGTCTGAGCTTTGGATTGAAGAGGACCGGAAGTTCGAGGAACTGTTGAAGACCAAAGAGGAGTACCATGCGTTTTCAGAGAAGTTCTTCTTCGTCTGGGATGGCAATCATCGCCATATGGCTTGGACCGAGGTGATTTCCCAACTTCATCCATCTGATGTGTCCTTTCACGTGCCTGTGAGAGCCGTAGTTATCGAGCCGACTATCGAGAACCGACACATCTTGCTCAACGTCATGACCGACTTGAACAGGTACAAACTAAGGTACTTCAAAGTTTGTTTGTTTCAATTGCTTACATTTCTAGGTATATTATTTAATGAAACTGAATTGTTCTTTTTTTGTAGGCAAAAAGAATCAGATCACGTTGTGCAACACCTGACACACAACCTAAAGCGTGTTCAGCATTTCGGCCTCTTAGAGTTTGAGCAGTTGAAGGGGTTCATCAGCGATGAGGATTATGAAGTTAGTGTCCTTGAGTGGTCAAAGAAGGGACAACGAAAATGGTATCATATGACTCTCGAAGCATTTGTGAAGCTCATGTATGAGGTACATAATGATCCCTTTGTGCATGTTGCACTGGCCAATGATTTCTTATTCATACTCCAGTTCTAAATATTGAAACTGATCTGGAGCTTATGTTGACCACAGAGGGACCTGATTGTTGTTCAAGAGGAGCAGATTCAAAAATTTAAGGACAACTTGGTCACGGGTGTTAGTGAAGATCAGCGTGGAATTGCGGCAGAGTTGGTGAGTCGTTGCACTGAAGCTGTGCAAAAGAAGAAGACGACTTGCCAGACCATGCTCACTTTGTTGTTGGCAATTATCAACCCGGCTAACGGGGAGGATTTCTTCAAAGAAGTAGGGAGGGTGTAATTTACATAATCCTTACCATATAGAATTTCTAACTCCCAGCCTAATAAATTTCACTCTAATGATTGATTTTGTGAGGCAGGTGAATCGTCACTTTGATGTTTACCAGGTGCGGTCTGAGATGACTCCCGAGAAACTCTAGCTCATCGCCACGGCTAGGGTAGCTGCAAAGTTCAAGTTGCGCTGGAGCAGGTGGTGGAACATGAGCAAGGGTAGCAGGATGGAGTATAACTTCCCCGCGTCGCGAGCGTCGGATAAGGTTCTTCGTGGCTGGATTGACAAGGCAACGTTCTGGGCTGGGATAAGGTTCAATCTTTCTTGACATTCACCACATTTTTTTCTATATTTCAATGATCAATTTCTAACTATCAGAATTTCGTTTCACAGCTAGAAGAAGAGGCTGAGAAGCTCTACGTAGAGATTCTCCTTGAGGACAACATTGTCCTCAAGACTGAAGGGCTTCCGAATCCCGTCCCCACCATTGGGAAATGGATTGAGGCAAAGAGCATGACGTTGTGGACGAAGGTGTTATCTATACAAATCGGGAAGGGGGGCTCCTACACGAAGAGCGAGGAGTTTATGGCGCAGGACGGTTGCGAGAAGGCTCTGAAGCGGATTGTGATGCGGTATTTTTGGAGGGTGCTCGTGGCCCAAAGATTCTTGGCGGCTGGAGATCTACCCATCCGTTTCACAAAGTGGATAGAAACTTCTGCTCCATAGTGTATCTTCACAGATTCACAGAGGCGTCGGTTTTCTGTGCACCACCTCCTTCAATGCCCGTGGTACTTGGAGATGCGGGAGGTGGATCCAACCCTTGGAGACGAGGTACAGCTGCGAGTGGCCTGCGAATCCATTGCGGTTCCTCCTGTAGTTCACAGCGTCCTTCCCTTGTTGGCGGCTCCCTTGGTAGCTACTGATGAGCAATCTGAGAAGGCCAAAGCCAAGGCTGCTGAGAAAGCAGCAAAGGCAGTAGTTAAGGAAGAGGAGAGGGAGGCTGCTAATCTGGAGAAGGAGAGTTCCAAGAAGGAGAAGAAAGAGACGAAGGAGAGGTACAAGGAGTTCGCGGCTTTGGTGGCGAAGGAAGGCCCTCAGAAGTTGTTTATCCAACTCGGAGGTTTTGGAGGATTTGCTGTCCCTCCAGCGGTGACACTGACGATGGGCGTTTCACCGTCAGCTAGCAGTCGCCCTTCAACATTTGATGTGAAGCCCTCGCAAACGGTGTACTCGATACCAATATTCAATCTTCCTCAGTCTTCTACTGCTGTGAAGGTCATGTGTGAGAGTGCCCTCTCCATCATGTCTCTATTTGATAGTGTCGTTGTGGAGGATGACGAACCCACAGCTTGGAAGGAGCTTCGCCTGTTTTTGAAGGAGCACTTGGGCTCGCGACATCGGCGACATGAGGCATTGGATTGCACTCTAGGTTTGGCAGACATGGTACTATTCGACGTTCCAGAGGATTTACCAGTCCCCGACATTGACGGTGGCATCGTTGTACCGATTTGGAACAAACTTCCAACCCGATTATCAGACGGAGGTAAGAAAGAATCCCATTGGATTTACAGGGCCTTTGAGATGGTTGGGGCGTTACTTCGCGACGGAGCGCCACTTATAGTTTTCTACCCTGATTTGAAGTTCATCTCCAATGAGCTTGTAGCGTGGGCCGATTGGGCGGGCTTTGTCGAGGAGACAAAGTGGTTTGCCATTAACGGGCTGCCACTATTCCGTGATGGCCACCCTGGGCGCACTCACAAGTGCTTCCTTGTGAAGTGCTTCATGAGGAAATTGGATCTAGCGGTTCCATTCTCTTTCTTTGATAGGATGGAGTTGCAACGAGATGAGATTCAGCTTTCTTCAGATGGTCACATGACCAATCTCATTACTTAGGAGACTCTGATCATGAGGGCGGATAGCGACGTACCATGGCGTGGTGCGCGAGAGAAGTCCACGAACCTCATGGAGGCTCTGATTGATGTCTGCACTCAAAAAGAGGACATTGTTCTGGATCTCACAACATCTACTGGTTAGAAATGTTTCATATCAACCCACTTCATCTGTTATACTCTTGATTTTATGTACTAACACCGTATGTTTTATTTTTCATGAAGGGGCGTCTATTAAAGCCTGCAAGGCTCTTAAGTGACACATTTTGGCACTAGAGGAGGACCGAGAGTTGGTGGAAGAAATCTTCCTTCCTTTGATCCCTGACACCATTGAGGTCGAGTCAGCTGCGCTAACGGTGGTGGCGGAAGGCTCTCGCAAGCACCTCTTGGAGATTGATGACGATGAGCCAAATGTGAAGACTGTCCCGAAGAGACGTTGTGAGTAAGTCCTATCTTTAATAGATTTTATTTTTGGAATGCAGTTTACAATTTTAGTTTGACACATGCATAAATTCTAAACTGGACTTTAATTTGTGCAGTCGGCCTTCGTCGTTGATGGCATCATTGTCACGGTCTCATGTTGGAGTGCTTTCTCCCTTGTTGTTGGAGGTGAAGAGCCCCAGGCGTTGATTCCATTTGAATCCTTGGGATGCCGTTGTTGCAGACGCCATGGCTGCACAACATTCCCCTCCACGTCTGCAAACGGTGTCGTGAAGGAAATCAGTAGATGTTGTAAAAGGATTAAAAAAGAGGGGAAAGCGAATGGTTAGGGCCGAAGGTAAAGACATGACTAGCGGATTCATCCTCAATTACGCAGTCATACTTCACCAAACGGCATCTTTATTTTAGAGGATCTTTTACTGCCTCTTGTCACTAGCTCAGGGCTTAGGAGCGTCCACCAACTGGTTTTCCTATTGATTCCAGCAGTCCCCTGACCACGCGTGCGCCAGCCGCTCTGACAAGCCTAGGAATCGAATCCGGACCGGCGAGGTGCAACGAAATGCTCAGCCAGCCGAACTGAGCCGCGGTCGATGACAATACATGGGCTCTAATGTATTTAAGCCATTTTCTAACGCTTCTAAGATCAAAAAACCTAAACAGAGTGTTATGGTAGTTTAGTTTATAGTGAAAGTAAGAAATGCTAGTGTTTAGAGTCAAGTTAGATGGAAGAAAAAAGGAGCAGCTACTTGTTGACATTGTAGATAAGAGATAAGAGGGAATCTAGGCTTATGTGGGAAGTTATGGGCAAGAATTGGAGGTAAATTGACTTAGGTGACCAAACTTTGGCCAAAGAAGAAGGCTTAAAGGCGTGGGCTGATGTTAATTCTTGACTCTCTTGCCCTTCTCCCCCCGCTCGAGCTCTTCTCCCCAAGACTAAAAATAGCCTCAGGTTTCTGCTTGTTTCATCGGGAGTTTTTAGAATTTCATTGTCAGTTATAAGAGTATTGTTCTTCTTGTTGTTAGCTTTGCAGTGATATATCACACGCTCCAATCGGAGTCGTAGTGAAGCCGTGGTGCGGATTTGAATAAAGAGGGGTTTAGAAATTGAGGCAGTAATGTATAAATACTTTGAAGGAGTGGTGTTTCGAGATCATTGTGAGTTTGATAGTGAGATTTTGAAGGTAGTATTACAATTGTCTTAGAAAGATTGTGTTAAAATCTTAGATCCATTAGGACTATAATCTAAAAGTTATAAGGTAAATTGTAACCGGGGTTTTGAGAGGGATTCAAGGGCAGAACTTGGTACAAGGAGACTACGTTTTGGAAGATTATTGATAGAGTCTTTAGGATTAAATTTTTTGTGGAAGTGTTCTTTGTTATATGAATGACTTATGTACAAATTTTGAGATCTTTGTCTGTAATAGAATAGGAGTGATGAAGAGTTGAAATATGGGGGGCTGATATTAGAGACAGAGGAGTTTGAGGCCATGGATCTTATTGAGAATTGATCCAGTAATAGTAAAACTTGGTACATAGCTTCTTATGCAAAGAGTTCGTTAAGCCTCCTTTTTTGACCAAAGTTTGGTCACCTAAGTCAATTTACCTCCAATTCTTGCCTATAACTTCCCACATAAGCCTAGATTCCCTCTTATCTCTTATCTACAATATCAACAAGTAGCTGCTCCTTCTTTCTTCCATCTAACTTTACTCTAAACACTAGCATTTCTTACTTTCACTATAAACTAAACTTCCATAACACTCTGTTTAGGTTTTTTGATCTTAGAAGCGTTAGAAAATGGCTTAAATACCATTAGAGCCCACGTACTGTCATCGACCGCGGCTCAGTTCGGCTGGCTGAGCATTTCGTTGCACCTCGCCGGTACGGGTTCGATTCGTTGGCTTGTCAGAGCGGCTGGCGCACGCGTGGTCAGGGGACTGCTGAAATCAGTAGGAAAACCAGTTGGTGGACGCTCCTAAGCCCTGATTTAGTGACAAAAGGCAGTAAAAGATCCTCTAAGATAAAGATACCGTTTTGTGAAGTATGACTGCGTAATTGAGGATGAATCCGCTAGTCATGTCTTTACCTTCGGCCCTAACCATTCTCTTTCTCCTCTTTTTTAATCCTTTTACAACATCTACTGATTTCCTTCACGACAACGGTAGTCCCACGTAGGTCCCGTACATGTCCTTTCATAGATGGGGAGGCCAGCATTAGTGGCTCGGAGAGTAGTGATAGTTCTTCGGACGATAGTGACGCGAGTGACCTTTTCGCTACAGGATCTTGATTCCTTTGCATTGGTTTGTTGTTTTGTTTTACTATCACTGTATTACTTATTGGTTGTCTTCATTATTTTCCCAACATTGGTCATCTTCATTCATGTCAATATCCCATTCTTTTCACGTATATCTAACAAAAAACAGCGTATGTCATTAATGCGTGATGAGAATATTTCATTCTATCATGGATTAAATATTTGATTCATTATAAATATCCTTTGTAACTTCGTTACATGTCCTCTGAGTTTACAATCTTCATATGTTAGGCATTGCTATTTTTTAATCAATTGCTGTCGAAGAATAGGAATATTTCAATTTAGAGTGGTTCACACAAAACGGGTATCTCCATGGTATCTAATTTTTATACCCTAGGTATTACATGGATATCACCTAGGTATTATAAGGGTATGAATTAGGTATCAGTTAAATTGTGCCTGCCACCCTAAACCATATAATTTGAAATTTTTCCATTGAATTTCTTAGTCTATTGATATGTGGCCACACCCTAAACTCTAAACCCTCACCCATAAGCGTCCCTTCCAATTTCAATTGAAATGTTGCAATCAATCCTAAAGTACTCATACTTCCATGTGTCGAAGTACATTGTCATCGTAAAATTCTATTTATTTTTTATATGTCAACACAGTCTAAATAGAACCCACGGCCATAGGTGACCCTTTTCAAAGTCAACAAAAAACACTACGATTTTTTTAAAAAAAATTCAGTGCTCAACGCTCGCCGCTCGCCGCTCACAAGATAGCAATCCTGGTGTCCGAAGGAGACCGACGTGAATATAGTATTTGTTCATTCTCTTTACTAAGCATATGGCCACGGGACATAGACTAGTGTAATAGAACTACTTCCCCCTCTCGAGGGTAAACACTTTTTTACACTAAGTGCTTCCCTACACTAATTGCCTTAGAAACAACTGACATGTCATTTTCCTCAAGGGCTTTGTGGGTCCCCATACAACAAGGCCTTGGAACCTCCCACCATAATTGGATGGACTATAAGGTAGAGGCACCCAATTCCGATCGGCCACTCAATTCTAATCAGTAGAGTATGCATGGCATGGTACATGAAAATGGCAAATGCTTGAAGTTTCGCACGAAGTGACCCAAAACCGATAACTCAGAATCCGAAAGCACTAGTCATTATCGACATTGGGTCATGATGTGTGCAATTATGGGTTGCTCCACCTCAATTGAACTCTCATTCGTGGCATTGCCTTAAAAGTCGAACAAGGCCGATTGGCATTGGGTACCCTCCATGAGTTGGTTATCCATGGCATGTCTTCTTTCTTTTACTTACTCTCACTTATTGGCATTGGTCAAAGGAGGGCACCAAATCTCACCTACTTTAGAGTTTGAATATGGACTCTGGTGGTTTCTGGGCTTTTAAATTCTATATCAATTCCAAATCTTTGTGATTAAATTTGAAAATATATTTGTTGAGTATCATTCCTAATTCCGCATCTCTGTACATAAATGTTTTTGACATACAATGTCATTTGAGTCCCGAACTAGCTTAAGTGATAGGAATTGGGTGCCTCTACCTTAGTGGTAGGCACCACGCTGGCAATAGGACTTGAACTCACAACCACCTCACAGGTGTGCCATGACCTAAACCACTACACCAAGGCCGCGGTGCCTTGGGTATTGCTATGTATATTTTATCTTCCCTACCTTTAGAATTACATAAATTTCTCATAACTCAAATAAATTGTTTTTCATATCTACCGCATTAAACTTAATGAATGTTTATGTACTCAAATTAAGCTATCTAAGGATGGGGCAATGTAAGTGCAATCATGCATTCATACATTCCTTTTTTTGGTTGAAAATGCGGTGAAAATCCTTCAATGGTGCAATCTCCAACTCGTCTGCACCACGACCCAACTTCAACTTTATAACTGCGTAGACAAAATTGGAATGGTGCGGTGGTGCATCAAGGCATGCCACATCCAATTATAAACTACTTCTTTTTAGCCCCCAAAAGAGCGGCATACTTCTTCCCCATTGCTATGACAAAAAAAGTTTTTTTCCACGCATTACAGTCAAAGGTGCTGCCATCTCCAGCCGTGCCCATAATACCTCCACTGCCTTCATCTACGCTTTGAGTGTTTTTCAAAACTCCTTCCGTTGTCTCTTGAACGGCTTCGTTAAAATTATTGCATTCATATCCTAGGAGTTGATGTTGCAAAGTTGTTCTACCTTCCACAGACGACCAAGTATTAGCGTCGTGAGCTCCATGCGATGGCGATGACAAAGATGATTATTCAAGTGTCTCCAATTCTTCTACGAACCAAAGCCGCAATTCTCAACCTTGCAATGCCATGGCTCCTCAGCACGAGGGACTTCCTTGTAATCCCGGTCGAGAACGGCAAGTGGTAAGCCGGGTAATTCCATCCCGCGGAATGGAAAAAACTACACGTACACAAAAATGAAGTAAGAATCTTATATCTTCAAACCTCTCTAAGCAATACAAGACCTAATCACAATACCAAGAAGAATGAATGAAAGTATCATAAAATACCAACACCCGTTATGATTTTGAAACACACCAAATACAACATTATGTAACGTAAAAATTTAAGTAATACTTATTAGGACCCCCAAAAAAACATAAAATTGTGCCGTAAAAACCCTAAATCGCACTAAATGGAAGGATTGAAATATATCTTATACCCTAAACTATAATCAATCACTTATTAAAGAAACTAATGTATCACTCAAGAAACTCAAAAATATAAAATTCAAACCTTGGTTCTCAATGACAACATACCTAAGCACAAAACATGAGCTCGAAGAATCAATCTATGCGGAATAGAAACCATGAAAGAAAATAATATACTCAATATTAGTCTCAGATGGACACAAAGGATAACACTTGAAAACACATGGGGAGGTATAGAAACAAACCCTACACGTGCTTCTACAAACACAAGCTTCACAGGAGGCAATACCCGTCACGGGTATTACATAGAGAAATGTGTCGAGGCAATATCCGTTGCAGGTATTTTGTAGAGAAATGTATCATGAGAAGCGAGAGGAGTGCACGGGGATGGCACATGCCAGGAGGGGGGAGGGTTTGTGTACCAGCCGACTAGGGTTTCACTACATGGCTTGCTCGGAGGGATGATTTATCCCACGGGCAACTGCCCTCTTCATCCCATGAGGGGGAACGAGGGGTCAATTCACCATGGGCTCTGAATACATATGCGTGAGCTTAATGTTGAGCTGTTGTTGCTGGAGATGGACCAAGTTTACCATCTCAGGGGTTGTTTACATCTAGATGGTTTGGGTTGGAGCCCAAAGAATTCCCAAGTTTTGATTGGAGTAAAGAATTGGTACCCGGGAAATGGATTTATATCAAGCAAAATGCGGGCTGTGGCCCAAAGTGTTTTCCGTGGATGAGAAACCTAGTTGGAATCCTACATGACAGATTTGAATAGTATTTTACAGAACTTAAGGAGACTTATTTCCTACAACCTCTAAGAGGTTGTATTTCTGGAAGGCCAAGAGAGTTATTTTCAAAACGAATTTCAGCAAATCATTTATAATATTTTAATGCTGGATTTTGACTATTTTAGAACTGAAGTTTTTTGACAACTTCTTTCCCGTTAGTATTGTTCATCAAAGAAAGAAGTTATAGTTGCAACTCATGGTGTGAGAATTGGAAGAGGAATTTTCCAAGGCGGCCAAAAAATAAGGTATGTACTGAAATCTATCAATTTTTTAGAAGATCTACATATTTGCAATATTTTTGGACTTAGAGGAATCTTGAGGAGCAAAAGTGCTTGAGCCTTCTTGAGCCTTTGCCCGGAGCCGAAAAGGGCCAATTGGGCCCCCTTGAGGCCCCCCTTTCCCCCCAAATTCTAGCCGGATCCGGTGTGGTGACCAAAATGGCGCCACCGAGGATTGAACCAGCCACCTCTAGCCTCCCTTTCAAGGCCTCGCACTACTTCAGCCACCAAGCCTACTAGCTTCCGGTGTGCAACTGTCGGATAAAAACCTTCCTATTCTACTATTTCTGTGATTTATTGTGTGCTGTCCAAACATTTTCAAGTCCATTTTCAGGCCATTAATGATGTTTTTGAGCATTTTAGAGCACACCTATTGCATGAAGATTGTACAGTCAGGTACACTTCATTTACGAATTCTTGACTGCAGCAGTAATGCACAGGGAAGTTCATGAACTTGGCAAAGCTGTATCATGCTCAAAAACAGTCCGATTTTCAAACCGAAAGTTGCTGTGGGTTCCTAGTGAGGAGTACTTTATTTACACAAGAAATATGTACATGAAAACTTCAAAATAATGAAGCATTGTACAATGAATGTGCAAACTGCCTACCATCGAGTGCTACCCCCCCTTGCTGAAATCATGGCTTGCATTCGTTTAGGCATGGTTTGAATCAGCCGTTGGAGTTGTTCAAGAGAAATGTCATTCCAAATGACTTGAATGAGTGCACTCATTTCCTCCTTGTTGCTCGGTCTCTTGTAATAACGAACCTTGTCTTTCATGGTTTTCCAAACGTTCTCAATGGGGTTCAAGTCGGGTGAATTTGCAGGCCATTGCAATTTCTGCATGCCATGTGCTTGTCTCCAAAGTTCAGAAAGCTTAGCATGATGCACAGGAGCGCCATCTTCCATTAGGAGAAGTTCATGTGATGCATCGTGCATGAAATAAAAGCCACAGAGAACACTATCATAGACATGTTTCACAAAAGCAATTGCTGTTCGCTCCCCTTCTGGCAAAAAAACGAGAGGACTCTTGTCGAAGCCTGTGAATGCTCCCCACACCATAACAGATGTTCTCCCTGATTTGAATGTTGGCGCAAGACATCGGTCAACATATCTTTCATGACTTTTTCTCCAAACTCGAATCCGTCGAGAATCTTACCCAATTCAAAAGAACATTCATCGGTCCAGATAATCTTTGACCAATCCTCGACTGTCCAATGCCTGTAGCTACGAGCAAAGGCTAATCTCTTTTTTCTATGAATTACACTAAGGTAGGGTTTCCTTACAGCTACTCTACTTCCAAATCCAAGTCGTCGGATGTGCTTGCGGATGGTGTTTCTATGAACTCCAAAAGTCTCTGCAAGTGATACTAAATTTAATCGACGATCTCCATGAATGAAGCGTGCTAGATCCCTAACTGTACGATCAGATAGCTTTGGTGGTCGCAGTTTAGGTTTTTGAGTGGTATTCAACCCAAATTTCTTCCACTTTGTCAAAACTGTGGAAACGGTAGAACGAGGCATTCCTAGTATTTCTGCAATTCGTCCAGATTTTATCCCACCATTTCTCATTTCTATGATTAGACCCCTCTCATGATTGCTCAATGTTCGTGTGCGCATGATAATCTGTAGATTGCAATTAAGTCTATGAGAATTGAAGAAAAAATTGAAAATTTATTGTAACATTAGACCAAAGGAGATATGGATATAAAACTCACCAAGTATAGATTTGAAGATGATGTGGAATCGAGAAGAAACGATTGAAGTGGAGTTCAACTGTGAAGAAGCTGAGCTCAGAAGAAGCTGAAACAGCTCATCTTGACTCATCCATGATCTGAAATGGAGATGAACTGATTTGAAGATGAAGGCTACATGAGGTCAAATGAACTCAACATGCACTCAAAATGAGCTCAACATGCACTCAAAGTGGTCGGAGCTTCATATGGCTAGATCATGGCTAGAACATATCAATGAAGAAGAAGTCCAGATGGATTATCCCATAAGCATCGGCGCTCTGCAATCGGACAATGAAGAAGAAGTCCAGACGGAATATCCCTTAAGCATCGGCGCTCTGCAATCGGACACTTATAAGTACCCCCTCCTCAAGATGTTGGGCACAATTGAACAAAATCAGTGAGCATTCAACTTCTGGGTGCAGCCCAACGATGTCGGAAAATGCAGGGCGAGGGAGCAGTGCAAAATTTCAATCACACGGAAAGTTGATTCTAAGTGCATGGGGAGCAAACCTGTATTGAGGATGTGTGCCTGATATACCCCTCAATCGGGAGAACAAAGGCGATAAGTATGAGGTGGCGGCGAGGCCATGTGAAGGAGTTATGAGTTTTGATTTTTTCAGCCCACAATGGTAATGCATTTGACGGCGGAGAATAAAGCCTTTGAAGTAGGTCTAGCAGTGGCACCAGGTCGCAAATTTTGGTACAGTCAGGTACAGTCAGGTACAGTCAGGTACAGTCAGGTACAGTCAGGTACAGTTCATTTACGAATTCTGGCCCTCAGCCTTTCCCTGCTCCTCACAGTTTCCAAAATTTTCACCATTTGCCAGCATTGGTAGAGATGGCTTTTGACTTCCAAAATTTGCGACCTGGTGCCACTGCTAGACCTACTTCAAAGGCTTTATTCTCCGCCGTCAAATGCATTACCATTGTGGGCTGAAAAAATCAAAACTCATAACTCCTTCACATGGCCTCGCCGCCACCTCATACTTATCGC